>CANYCX013663866.1:0-11238 GCA_948193385.1 Breynia disticha f. nivosa
GAGCACAAAGAATACCACACAGGTTATATTTATTACAAAAACATACCACACAAGTATAACTATCATCAAACTATCAATATCAACTCTATATCAACATTTAACAATATAAGCAATACAAGTTTACCATTAATCAACTATATGTCAACTCTATGACAATCAAGACATATATATGTCAAACATATGTCAACCAAGACATATAACCAAAACACATACTAATTACATTCATAACAATAAATCAACAAGATAAGAAAACCAATTCAAGCCTTACATTATTATTTCACGTTGAATCAACATCATATAATCATATTCAATCTACTAAAATATAGAGATCAACTCTAAGTCAACCAACACATCTCATTTTCCATATGATTCATCTATATCTAGCAATCTCAAACCACAACATTATAGGCTTTCATATATGTCAATACATTGGCCTAAAGAAAATCTACATACTTACATATGAATAATCTTACGAATCAAATTAGTAAGGGTAAGAACACTTACCTCCAAATACAAGCAAAATCAACAATATCAACACCGAATCAATCCCTCCTCAATCGTCGTACCGATCCTCTTGTAAGAAATTAATCCTATAAAATTCATTAACTAACCATTATCACATTGATTCTAACTTTAGAATCATCAAACGATTATTTATAAACCTTAAATCATCCATATGTCAACATTTCCAACAATTCCCTTTATAAACCTAATCTTCCTACAATCCATTCTTACTATGATTTACATATCATAAACCATATATAAAGAACCATTCAAATGCCTAACACATAATCATAATTATTTCCAGCATTAATTTCAGTTCAAACACTATTGATCATCAAATTTTAGTATATCCTTCACAACCCTTTGTAAACCATATATCAACCACTTACCTTGTTGAACTTTTGTTGATTTCTTCCTAGATTTGTGTTTCTCCTTGCTAAATTAATCTTTCTCACTCAAGAACAAGCTCTCTGATGTTTCTCAGCCCCCTCTCTACAAATTTTCTCTAATGGTTAAATGAAAATTCTTGAATGTCGGTTGATATGAGCGAAGTTATAATTTTTCCAGAAAATAGACCACTACGCGTGGTGGACAATGGACTACGCATGGTCGTTACGACTGCGCGTAGTGTGCTGCCACAACATGTAGTTTGTTGATTTTCAACATTCCTCCCTTTTCTTTAGTTGTTTCCTATCAACCTTCATGTACCTCAATTTAATCATGTATTTTTCATAATTTTAATAATTATTTCCATAAAATAAATTCTGGGATGTTACAGTAATACACTGACCTTGTAGTGATAGCTGTGAAAGGGGATGCTACCAAGACTTTGGGTGTAATTCCATTGTAAATTGGGGTCGAAAGTAAGGTGTACACGTCTACTTTCTTTGTCATAAACTCCACTACCAGCTATAGGTTATTGCTCGGTAGAGATTGGATCCATATCAATCTATGCGTCCCATCCATACTCCATCAATGTTTATTATTCTAGAATGACGGGGAGGTAGAGATAGTCAGAGCGGACACAAACCCATTTAAGCGAGAAGCGTAGTGGATTCATGCTTCTATCACAGGGATACTCATCCAATAATTTTCCAATGAGAGGATAGAAACAATAGACCCACATCTTTTACCTTTGCCAAAGGGAAAACCATGGAAATACCCAAACAAGCTCGGACAGTCAGGTTTTAAATGATTGAAGACGATAGTAAGTTGGAGGTTCTTGGGAGGAACTGCACTCACTGATTCTAGTTCAGCATTGCAACAACCCAAGGGCCATAGTGAGTTGGAGGTTCTTGGGACCGAGGTGATTTCAAAGATGTGTCACCTACGACTGAAGACAAAATAAAATGTAGAGATTTAGAGGTCGCTCCTTGAAAGATTGAAGACATAAGGCTACAGGTCAGAGATCACATGGAGGAAATAAACTTGGGCATAGAGGATGAGGCAAAAATTACCTATGTTAGTGGCTTGCTATACCCAGACATGCGGGAAGAAATTGTCCAAGTGCTATTTGAATTCAAGGATTACTTTGCCTGCGATTACAAAAACATGTCTGGGCTGAGCTGGAGCTTAATAGAGCAGCGCTTGCCTATTAACGAAGATTTTTAGCCATTCTAGCAACCACCACAGAAGATGTCTAGAGATGTGCAACTGAAAGTAAAAGAAGAAATCAAGAGACTTTTGTCAATGGGGTTTATTTGCCCAATAAAATACACTCAATGGCTGGTAAATACAGTCTCTGTAGTAAAAAAGGATGGTAAGATCAGAGTATGTATTGATTTCAGAGACTTGAATGTTGCCACCCCAAAGATGTTTATGTAATGCCGGTGAGCGACATGTTAATTGATGCCACTACGAATCATGAAATATTAAATTTTGGGATTATTTTGCAGGTTATAATCATATTCAAATTTCCAAAGGGGATGTACATAAGACAACGTTCAGGTGTCTAGGGGCCATTAGTACATTCAAAGGGGGAATAATGTCATTTGGTTTGAAAAATGTAGGGGCCACTTACCAAAGGGCCATGAATTTTATTTTTCATGATCTTATAAGAAATACTATAGAGGTATACATTGACAATATGGTGGTTAAGTCAAAAAGGAAGAAAGATCACATTGAACATTTGAGAGAAGGCTTACAAAGGCTAAGGAAGCATTAGCCAAGGCTCAATCCCCTCAAATGTGCTTTTGGGGTGCGATCTGGAAACTTTCTAGAATTTTTGGTGCACCAAAGAGGAGTAGAGGTGGATGACAATAAGACTAAGGAAATCTTACAAGCTAAGCTTCCCACTAAGAAAAAATAATTGTAGAGATTCCTTGGGCAGGTAACTATTTACGACAATTTATTTCTAATCTTGTTGGGAAGACACAGATTTTTTCAAAGGTTTTGAAGCTAAAGAAAGAATAAAATTTTGTATGAAAGCCTTGTCACCAGGAAGCATTTGACAAAATTAAAGAATACCTATCCAAACCACCAGTGTTGATGCCACCGAGAAGAGATCGTCAGCTCAAGTTGTACCTATAGCCACTGAGGAGTCTATTGGATGCGTACTGGTACAGAACAATGAAAAGGGGATGAAAAGGCTATTTACTACTTGAGTCAAACACTCAAAGACGCAGAGGTTAGGTATACACCCATAGAAAAGGTCTGTTTAGCTTTATATTTTTCATGCACCAAATTGAGACACTACATGATTGGCAATCTCACCTATGTAATATTAAAGATGGACGTTATTAAGTACATGTTGACAAGGCCTATTGTTACAGGAAGAATTGGTAAATGTGCATGGGCACTGGCAGAATTTTCTCTACAATACATTCCTCAAAAGGCCGTGAAAGGACAGTCTTTAGCAGATTTTCTAGCTGATCATCCAAGTCCTAACATGCCCGGTGAAGAACCTGACCTGAATATGTTTTGAAATAAGGAAACCCATTAGTTAATGAAGCTTGATGGGTTCAGTAAAGAATATTTAGCTGGTGCTAGTGTCATCATTAAATCTCCTAGTGGAATCAAGATGTCACTATCATTTAAGCTCAATTTTGCCTACACAAACAACCAAGCGGAATATGAGGCTCTCATTATATGCTTGGAAATGTTAAAAGAGCTGGTGGGTAAAGAATATAAGGGTTTTCAGCAACTCAGTTGGTAGTAAAACAAATGAGCAGAGAATACTGATGTAGCAGTTTTGCTTTAGCCCCTACAGCTGTACAGTTACTGCGCAACTTTGAGGAAATGGCTTTGGAATATGTTCTGAAGAGCCAGAATTGTGGGGCAGAAAATATGGCAAAGGTGGAATCTGGGGTCAACATGTCTAAAGAATTGATGCATAAGTTTTTCCTTATTCATAAGCTATATCACCCTTTAATTGCAACAAGAGGCATGCCAGTGGAAGTGCTAAGCACGGACACTGATCTGGCAGATGATTGGAGGGAAGCCCTTAGAGATTACCTATCCAATCCAGATTCAAAAGCTCCTTATAAAATTAGGGTACAGGCCTTGAACTACCACTAATAGATGACTTCCTGTATTGTAAGGGATTTTACAGGTTGGTGTTAAAATACTTGAGTTTTCTAGAAGTTATAGAGGTAATGAAGCAGGTACATAAAGGGGTTTATGGTGCAGACCAAGCTCGAAAGAAGATGAGATGATTAATCAAGAGGCATGGCTATTATTGTCCTCAAATCTTGAATAACTGTATGGAATATGCTAAAGGTTGTAAACAGTTCCAACAGCATGGTAAAATTCAGAGGGTTCATGTGGCATAATTGTTTCATGTTTTCAAACCTTGGTCGTTCCAAGGATCGGCCATGGATCTTATTGACAAGATTCACCGAGCTTCATCCAAGAGTCATTCGTTGATCATAATGGCCACTGAATTTTTCACTCAGTGGGTGGAGGTCGTGTTAATGAAAAAGGTGGAACAGGTAGATATCATTAAATTTGTCAAAGAGCACATAATTCACAGGTTTGGTATTTGATAATCCATCACCATAGATCAAGGGACAGTGTTCATAGGGGATGTAGTAAAAAATTTTGCAGATGATTACGAAATCAAGCTCATCTATGCTCAGCCTAATGGACAATTGAAAGCATCCAATAAGGTGCTTATAGGCATTCTACAAAAAATCATGGAGGATAATCCCAGAGAGTGGCATACCTTTTTATTAAAAACCTTATGGGCATACTTCACCTTTAAAATAGATGCCACAAGCACAAGTCCATTCAGTCTGACCTATGGACATAATGTCGTATTGTCCATGGAGTTTTTGGTCCCATCATTGAGAGTGGCTTAACATAATAACCTCACACCAGAAGAGTTTTCCTACGCTATGTTTATAGAGCTAGAGGGCCTTGATGCAACAAGGCTAGAAGCCTTGGATAAAATGATCCAACAAAATCAAAAGGTGTCAAAGGCTTACAATAAAAAGGTGTAGTTAAAAACTTTCGAGAAAGGAGAACTTGTGTGGAAAGTGATATTACCTGTCGGCACAAAAGACCGAGTCTATGGAAAATGGTCTGCAAACTGGGAAGGTCCTATTAGAATCAAAGAAACTCTTCTTGGAAATGTTTACTGACTGGAGAGCTTACAAAGGGCAGCGCATCCCAAATTCATCAATGGCAAATACCTGAAAAATATTTCCTAACTAAGTGCGAAAATCATAGTATAGAACCTGAAATACTATAACTTTTGGCTAGGCCTTTGGCCACTCTCAGTGTTTGAATAAATGTAATAAAGAATAGGCCAATTTCCATTTCAATAAATCATACAAAAAGCATAAGTTACCTTCCCTTGGTACTGTTCAAAAACTTGTAAAAAAATAGCCTCTGGCTATTTTCAGGGAATTCTACAAGATTGGCAGTGTCAATAACAAACTGTTCGGACAGAAGCTCAAGTCATGGGCAAATTGATGTGGCTTATGGCCAAATAAACAAATAAACCTATAAAAAGGAAACAGGTCCTAAACAGACAATAGGCCTCTGGTCATTATCCTAAACAAACATTCAACAACCTGTAACCTGCATAAAGATCAGCCTCAGGCCATTTCAAACAAATACAATATCAAATTGGCATTTAGACTATGCAAAATAATCAAGGGGATAATTAGAAAGTGAAAGCTAGCTTTGGCCGCTTTAATTGCAGAATTTAAAGTTCACATCTAGTTTTAAAATAAGTTAGTCCAAAAATTTAATGGTGCGCCATTGGCAAACACCTGTACAGATTGTTTACAAAATATAATTGCTTAGCAAAATCAGACATAAGGGTCGCAAAAACTAGTCACAAGAACGGGTAGCTAGCATAATGAACTTCTTCGCCCCATTGGAATTGGTACCCTTGAAGGATGTTGTCTAGCTCTTACAATTGTTCCTGGCAGGTCGAGATATAGGGTAAATGATCTTTTGATGAGCATCCCTCGGAAGTGGTAGCAGATCCTCCATTGTTAAGCTGTTCAACCAACGTGAGCCATTCATGATTGTATCATCCATTTATGTTATCCTGACCTCTAAAGACCAAATCTCCTCCCTCTACCGCTCAATCGAGGTGAGCTTCTCATTAAGGATGGTTTTGTAATGCTCGACCTCCGATGTCAATTTTTGCACGTTGTCCTTGCAACCTTTTCCTTTTAAGAAGTGGCTGAGGCATAATCACATTGCACGACTAAGATACAATTCCTCAAGCTGTGCAGGGAAAATTTTGAGTGTTGCTAAGATCCAAGCAAAGGAGGTATCGATAGCGCCCATGGCCAACCTTGCTATCTCCTCAGTCATGGATGGAAGGTCTATAGTAAAAAGGTGCAGAAGATTGGCTTTGGATGATGAAGGTCTTCCTCAAAGATGGCTCCGCTAGTAGGCTACGTGGGTGAGAAAAAATATCCTCTGCAAATTGACTGAGGCTAGAGGGTCTTCCCAGTCAGCTGCTAATTGTGCTTCCAACTATTGCTTAGAAGTGTCAAAGGTCTACTGAAAAAGAAATCTTAGTACTTGAAAAGTTATAATTACAACATTAATTAATCTTACCGGGGCCATAAGCTTAATTTCTGGTTTCTTCTTGGGTGCAGCTTTGGATGAGCGCGACAGGGAGTCCTTAATAATATTGGCAACAACTAGTTCCAGCTCGGCTAAAATTTTTGTTGCCCAAGACAAGTGGTAGGGAGTAGGCTATTGCGGGGGTGGCGGGGGAACCTATTACTGGGGAAGTAAGGGCACTTGTGCTATGGATCCGAGAACCTGATGTATCTTTTGTATCTAAGTCGACTGAGATGAGAGCTGATGGAGTTTTCCTAGGGCCTACTCCAGTCAAAATCCTGCTAGATTTCCTTGATTTAGATTTTGGGGCGGAGGAAGCACGGGCCTTGCGCTTAAAGGCAGGAGCTGCAATAGACACAGGATGTGAGTATTCACAGAATAATTCTCTAGCAGATCTGGAAAGCAAGTCACATACCAAAGGGTGTTTTCTTGGAAAAAGGAGTTCAGGTGATGTCAGAACTTGAAAATAGATCTGTTCTGCTGCGAAGTCAAACCATACTGAATGATAAAGAGTAGAAAAACTTATCGGCTAATGGTGGAGGTCGCAGGAGAGAAACAATCTCAAGGACAGAAGAGTCAGAACTGCAAAGACTAAAAAAAAAGTCAGTATATGTGTTTATAAAGGAAATCAAGGCTGAGAGAAATCTTATCATCCTACGGTAGTTTTTTCCCACCAGAGCTGGAATGAGGCACGAAATATTTCTATGCCCGCAACTATCAAAGTAATTGGGTAGGAGTTGGATTGAGAAAGTCGGGCAGAGATTCCTTGCATGTGCGTTGTAGTGTCCTCTAACGAAAAACAATCCTTGATGGAGAGCAACCTAGGCATGTCCCCAGGGAGACCTTGGGCGAGCCCAGATTGCTCGTAAAACAGGTGGGGAGAGTACAAAACTAGGGTCACGCCTAAGGATTTGATTGAGCCTTTGGTTGGGACATAAAACCAGTAACGAGATACTGATCCTCAGTGAGCAAACGCCAGTCAGGTAAGCATTCAGTTGGGGCTAATCGGCTAAAAGAGTGGAGCAGAAATAGGAGTAGATTGTATTCATCATCTTGAAGGAAAAGGACTTAGGGGTAGCTGCCCAAGAAAGACTTGCCATGAACTTCATGACCTCTTCTAAATCCAACGTGCACTCATAGCCAACTACAAGTATACCTGGAGGACCAGAAGTGGGAGAATCTGAGCCCAGGGCCCGAAGGGCTAGAAAGTATAAAAACAACCACAGTTGAATAAGATAGGAGGTCTCTGGCAGCGGTACAATAGATTTTCTGAGACTGCTACGAACATCTGTTGGTGGCCAATGCGGACTTGGTGCTGGACATCTTGGTATGCAACAGGGGCAGAACTTCCTTGGAAAGCTTGTCGCTGCTAGTTCCGACCAAGAAGCGGCAAATCAGGTGCTAGAGGAAGCACATGTAAGTAAATAGAGTTAGCCAAACACAACATGGAAAGTAAAGAGAATAGTAGATACATATAAAGGGAAAGATATTGGCTTTATAAAGTTGATCAACGGCAGCTTCTAACCTCATAGCATCATGAACTTGAAGGGTAGAGACAAGGCACGAGACCTCACAACCCAAAATTAGGAGAACAGTGATCACAATGACATCTCAAAGAGTGATAGACATGGGCCTGTGGGGAAATAAAAATGCACTGCAGCCATGGCTCCAGAACTGTAATGCTTCGGCCACTATGTAAGGACATGTCAAGTCTAGACGAGTAACCAGGTTGATTAAATCCGTAATGCCAACGGAATTCCAATGACTTCAAAAATGTGGGGATAGGGTTTCAACCCAAGAAACATATTGTTTGGTGAATGGAGTCCAATAGCGGGATCTCTATAGAGGTGTGACTGTACTAAGAGACAAAGCCAAAACCTCGCATTTAGCTAGCGGGAATAGATGGGCTAGAGGTTTGTTGGCCATGGTAGGGGAGATAGTCTCATGGGAAAACGATGGATTGCTAGTACTAGCTGTTTAGATAACTATAGAGAGAAGAAGACAAGCTTTTTTACTTACACTAACAATGTTAAGAGGATACCCATTGGGACGGTCTCAAAAACTATGGTCGGGTTAGGTTCAGGAACTTGCTCTGATCCTTTTCCAAGATTGAAAGAGTTATTAGTTTCTAAAAAAAAAATTGGGCAGCCTCCTCTGTAAATGGAGACCTCATACCTGCAAAGCACACAAGAACCAACACATACAAACAAAAAGGCAAACAAGTATCTACTCCAAACATCTCAAACTTGAAGTATAGTTTTCAAAGGCTTCTTTTGTAAACTCTAGCTGAACCTAATGTCAATTAAGGAGATTAACCTTGGCCTTCTGCCGGCTGATAATCAAACTAAAAAGGAGAGTCTTACTTATGATGAGGGGGGGAGGGGCGATTCAGAACAAGAGAAAATGGGTTATGGCCAGGAGGATTTGATGGCGACTGGTAGAGGAAAGTCGTGGGCTTGAATTATAACGCCCTATAAATTGTTAGAATTAATCTATATGGAATATGGATTAGAAATGAAATTGAATCAAACAGAAACAGAAAAGTACAGAAAATAGACGATGTGAACGGTCTGGAGCACGATCGTGCCAGAGGGCGTGCTCATCATTCTGGAAATTTTTTAGCACGTTTCTATGCACGAGGAGATTGGAACTCATGCTAAAAAAGCACTGCAGAATTTGGAGCACGATCCGTGCCATAGGTCGTGTCGATTGGGTTGTTTTAAACAATAACTGACTAAACACTATTTCATTCATTTTAAAGAGCAACTACAGAGTAAACTCAAAGGAAAAGCTGGTGAAACCCTAGATACATATGAAGGAAGTGTTTAAGCAAGAAATAACTCAACTTATTGTAATCTTGGAGCTAATTTCACTAAGGTAAGCTTCTGACCTTAGTTTTGAATAAAAGTACGAGTTTTAAGGTTGCTGTGATTTTTTGAATTTATGAAGGGAGCTGAGATAGTTGATGAATTAATGTTATTTGAATGAGTTGGAGTTAGTAGAACTCATATTGATAGTATAGAATGATTAAAGTGGGATTAATATGAATATGTGAGATTCTGCTAGATTGGAAAGTTATTGGGAACTTGAAAATTTCTTCCTAAGACTGTAATTTAAGGTTTATGAATGTGGAATAAGTTTATTAACAGACTTTTATGATAATTGTCATACAGGAGGAATCTTACAAATATTGGATCGAAGTTTAGCCAAAGCCGATGTTGCATGTTTATCGAGGTAAGTGTCGTTTACACTTACAATTGTATGTCTTGCATCTGTATGGTTAATTCATACTTGGTAATGATGCAAATAAGTTAAGATGATAGCAAAAATGTTTCTTAAATGACTTATTGCTATGTTTATTAGCGTTGATATTAATGATGAAATGAAAATATGCTTTGATCTATGTGACTTATGATTTGTGCTTTGATAATGGATTTCATGGATTATGCCTTTAAGTTGTCATATTGCTATGTGCACTTGAACTAGAAACTATGTGAAAGGCATAAAATGGAATTGATAATTTAATTATGTTATGCATTAGGAAATTTATGTGCTATTTGTTATATGCTATGTGATTTATTTTATGATTATGCATAATATGAGACTGATCATATAATGCAATTGAAATATTTATGTGTTGCATAAGCATTGTGTGACACGAGATGTGTGCAATCTGGACAAGCTATGTACTATCCTTACGAGCTATGTGTGACTCTTACTAGCTATGTGCTCATTTTTTTATAAGCTGTGTGCTATCCTCTGCTGTGTGCTAATGAGGATTATGAGTTTAATGCCATGGAATAAGTTTTATATGTTGAGTTGATGATGTTGTGTGGTTATTGTTGTTGCTCTTGTTGTTCTTGAGGTTATTAATATGAAATAAAGCATAGGTAATGCTTGTGTATGAAGATAGAACCATATGTGGGAAATGGCTTTATGGTATGATTTGTATGTAAGCAATATTAAGGATTAATTTTTTGTTTTAAAGTGTCATTCACTGTAGATATGGTATAATTGTTGTTCTGATTAAGTATTAACCTTAAAAAACTTGCTTGCTGCCTTTGTGAATAAGAACCAAAATAGAATTGTGCAAAACAAGGGCCAGCATGACCCCTGTGTTACTAGCACGCTCTCGTGCTGTGATCAATTTAGGAAACACAATTTATGTTTGAGAATTTTCTAATAATGAGGATGAGCACGACCTCGTGCTCAACACGGCACTGCCCGTGCTCCCTAGCATAACTTCTGAACAACAGCTAAAGAATGAATTAAGTACATAATTGTGTGTTATTTAATAAGGATATTTATGCTATTACTTAAATCGTAATAAT
This sequence comes from Breynia disticha f. nivosa, assembly GCA_948193385.1. Lineage (NCBI taxonomy): Eukaryota > Viridiplantae > Streptophyta > Magnoliopsida > Malpighiales > Phyllanthaceae > Breynia > Breynia disticha. Next base: position 10,866 of record CANYCX013663866.1, read on the forward strand.
TAACGATTACTTATGCATTAAATACTTTGGTAAGTGTACAAAAAGGACTTACTGAGTATGAAAATACTCACCTTTGTGTGAATTGTTTTGATATTGTGCAAATCGTAGATAGCTACTAAGGACTCAGAGATTTGCGATGGCTAGCTTTCAGAACGATACGATCCAAGAGGTTTTGGCTCCAGATTTTATGTTTTTGAGATTTTGTGTTGTACATATTTGTACATGTTTGTATATACATGCATTTTAGTTTGTATTTATTTTCAAACTAGTTATTGTTTCCACGTTTATTTTGTAAAAAGATTTGGGCTGAATTTTATAAATTGTATGTATTATGATTTTCTCTCTCCTCTATATTTATTTTATTATTATATTA
>CANYCX013665164.1:0-10778 GCA_948193385.1 Breynia disticha f. nivosa
CTTTTGTTTGAGATAATGTTTCGCAAATTTCAATTTTTTATGCTTTACTTGGATCATAGTTTTTATATAATATGATTTAGTATGATTTTAAAATAATTATGTCTGTTTAGATTTTTAATATAAATTGATATATTTTTCTAAAAATTTAAATATATAAAATAAAATTATGAAATTATAACTCATTAAATTAACAAATTGAGACGATTTTATGATTTAAACTATATAATACAATTTTATTATATTATACTACACATCAATGAATATCTTAACACTAATAATATATATATATAGTATATGTAATTTGCAGAGGGATTTGATGGCATATTTTAAAAGCTACCATCTTTATAGTGAACCCATTTCTTCTTTAAAATATTCCCCATAAGCATCTTCATTTCAGTACCACATCCTCTTTAAACAATTCTCCCATCATCTTAGCAATCCTTCATCGTAGATATTGCTCTAAACCCTTTGTTTTTCTTTTCCGAAATGCCATTTTAGACAGGAAGAAAGGATCATGTTTAGATTGTTTTATGTTGGACATCATTTATAACTGATAAATTAGCGTAAAATATGAGAATATTTTTTCAAGAGTGTTTAGATAAAGTGATTTAGATAAGTTTTTTTTGTCTCATGCCTCTCGGAGCGGTCCGGAATAGTCGGGGTCCAATGTGGCCACCGGATACCGAGCGGTGTCGCCGACACAGCGGACCAAAAAAAAAGATAAGTTTGTGAGAGATATCACACAATCGAGATACAGGAGAAACTCTATTTAAAGGCAAAGAGAAGAGAGTGAGGAGCCAAGGAGGCTTGGCTCAACTGGTAAAGTCGAGCATCCCAGATTTCTTTCCAGCCTTGCAACCTGAGTTCGAATCTGCCCGACGACACTTTACTGGTGGGCTACCGCCCTGGGCTTCCTTGGTGGTCACACGTCCGGAAGGAGATCTCTTCCCGCTCATGGGTCACGAACGGTTAAGAGCCTACCTATGAGTTGGCCTTCTTGCAGGCCCTTCTGGCAGCTCCGGCTACTAGGTGGATCCCCTGCTAGGTATTCGCTACCCTTGTACCCATTTTTCAATACAAAAACAAAATAAAGCTGGTTGAGCAAAGCTGCTGCTGCAGCAAATTTTTATAATTTACATTAACATGAAATAATTTTTGTGCACATTTACATTTGTGTGGACGATACATTTGTGAGGGGCCAACATGTTGCACATACAGAATTCATCTACGAAAATAGACGCACCTTAGAAACGCGAATTCAAGGTAGCATCACCGCCACTCCGCTACTGTTGCCGCTCGTCTCAGGTGAGCCTGTCTCGGGTACTCGCTATCCGTACCTCCAAAATGAAATGACCCTGCTCTATGCACTACTATACATCTGGCCATTTTCTGATCGACTAGAAAAGGACACTTCTGTGTTTCACCTTTGGCATGGTTCTGTTTAGATTGGCTCGTCGTTAGGAACCATTTCTCTGTATCAGTATATTAAGATTTGGTTTGTCACCATCACGACCATCTTTTCTTGAGTATAAATTTGCTGCTGCCTGTTCTTTCAGGGCTTCCTTTTCTAGTCGCTTCTTTTCGGCGTCAGCCTGCCTTTCGTTTTCTTCTCGTGACTTGTTGAACATCTTTACAAAAACGACCAAGATTTGAGTCACTGCAAAATTTGGAGCAAAGTAAAGTTTCAATATAATTAGGTTTCCCTCGTTAGTGTTCTGTAGAAGTTCGCTAGTGCTGTTGAACAAAGAACCTATAGCAAGTACCAATGCTATAACAGACAAAGCTTCTTAAATCGCAAAGTGGGTTCTGTAAAAAGTTCTAGAAAGTACTTTTGATTAGCCACAACCGGAATGATCGGAAGAGCTAAAATTATATTATTCAACCGAATGCACAAATACTTCAAACACAAGAATCAACTGAAATATTATGGTAAGAGATCAGACCTTGTTCAAAGGGACACCTTGCTGGGTCTTCTCCAAAATATTGAGACAATGAATCGGCATTTCTTCCCTGAAAGATTATAATTCAGGAGTTAACGATGACAAGACAGTGAACTGCAATTAAATGACAGGAATTGAGAATCTCAGGGGATTACCACTTCAGAGTACAAGGATATAAGTGACCTCACTTCAGCTTCTGCTGTATCAAGGAAACTTTTCAAAACCTGCCAAATTAAACTTAAGTTCAGTTGAGTGGTATGCCAATTGAAAGACTAAAGTCTGTTTGAGTTCCTAAAGAATGCCTAAATAATATCAGAAAGCTGATAACATCACAAAATTCAATGAATCCCAGAATCCAACATCATGAAGAGTAACATCAAGCAAAGCACAGGAATCATATCTAGGATATTCACTTGTTTGTTGTTGCATCTCGCCAAGATACCTCAATTCGTTCAGAAATAAAACACTTTAAAGTGTTCTATCTCAACTGTAGACATGTTATCTATATTCATCCAAATAAGTAGCAAGCTACACCCTGACAAATTTATACTAGGGTTTCTTTTAAAGTACACTATATTACTCCCTCCGTCCCACAATATTTGTCGTTTAAAGTTATGCACACAGATTAAGAATGCATTTAATATGTCTTAAGTTTGTGTTGAATTACCTATTATATCCTTTGACTAGACAAACCATGAAAACAAATAAATTAAATTTGTATTGGAAATGTAAAACTAATAAGGGTAAACTTGGAAAAATCTCTTAAATGTTGCATTGGTAATACAAAACGATATGTAATATGAAAAAACCAATTTTTCTAAAGCGACAATTATTGTGGGACGGAGGGAGTATCAATATCAACTGACATTTGGATAACAAAACGAGGGAATGTTCTGACAAGCCGATGCTGGAAAAGTAGTATCTTGTAAACAAAAATCAAAGCAGACATTGTTTAAAGTTAAAGTTTCATTGTCCCTCACCCTTTGAAATCCAGAAGAGATTGCACCATCATTCTCTGATGCAGCAAGTTCTTGCTCAACCTTTTCAAGACCTTTACTCACAGCTTGCATTTCTTCAGCGAGATTTTTCAATTGAATCTTTTCATTTAAATTAGATGCACAAAAAGAAAAAAGTTCGTATCAACAAAAATAGTTACAGTGAACAAGTAGCTTACTAGCATTTAACACAGTAGAAACCCACTACCAACAATATACAAGTGTACCTTAGAAGCAGCCTCCAAATGACCGAGGTCCTTGCCAAAATCAAGCAATTCTGGCATTTTCTCAGCAAGGAGCTGGTTAAAGAAAAAAGTAGAAATTTAGTCCAACACATTCCCCTTTTAGAAGGAAGCACTGGATGATTGAAAATAAGGCAGGATGTGTCAAGCTCAAGATAGATACTCATGATCATTCCAAAAAATCATAAAGAATATTAGCCCTTATAGTTTACTGATCAGAAAATGGGTTTAGCAATGAAAAATAACCAGGAAAAATTAGACAAATTGAAGATTGAGTGGAAAAAATCACTCTGAAGATCATGAGTAATAAATGTTGAATTGCTACATGATAACACTGAGTTCTAGTCATCTTATGCGAATAATCAAATTCAGAGTACGGCAATTTTTTTTAAGGAATGTTGAGATCACGTAGAAAATCTTCTGACGTGCACCCATACCCACCTTGCACAAATAATGCATCAAAGTCATTTTGTTGTTTCTTGCACGAGTATCAGATAATTTGAGAAGGCTGTCCAATTTGAATCCTACAGCAGATCCTACATACGGCAGGTACATAAAGAAAAAGGCAATACATTACATAAACATATATATAAAGTTCAAATGAATATTAGCAATTGCATTTTTAAAATGACAAACTCATATACCCCGAGCAGTGCCCTGATTCAAAGCATTTCCTAACGTGAGAATTGTTTGCATTATCTGACGCAGTTTTGCTGACTCTTTTACCTGAAATACATCATTAAAGATGGTCACAATTAAAAATGGATTCATTAATGTTCCAGAAAACCCATTAATTTTCGCCATACCTCTCTAGCAGCAGCATTAATAGCGTTCAGATTAGATCTCAAATCATTGACCTGAGCAAGCCAAACATGGCAAATACCAACTTAGCCCACAATATAATGATTAATCAAATAAATCAAAAAATAACAAATGTACCTGACTAGAAAAGGTGAGTTTGAAAGCAAATACTCGTAGTTTAGCTTCTACTCGAGGAACTTTCATGAGTTGCAGGAAAAACTGAACCAATATACTGTTCATTAACAATCTAATCACAGTGTGAAAGCAGTAAAACCAATAACAAGAAATACCTGTTCACACTTCCCTAACATTTCCCTGTTACCAGTATAATTCTGCAAATGATAACAAAAATCAATAAAAACACATTTCTCACAATCAAAATACTAACTCATCCAATAAGATGTGCATACATCAAGCTGTCATTTATCATAAACATTAACATTCAAAGCAGTCGTACGCAACAATTGGAATTCAAAAATCTTACTGTTCCAACATCCAAATGAATTAAAGAACAGCAAATCATTGTCCTTTAGCAATTTTCTTCTTTGTTTCGTTCATGATGAACTCTTTGCTTCTCAAAACACTGGCAGAGAAGCAGGAAGCTCCCAAATCAACTCAACACAGCGGTCAATTAGCTTTGTTCATGCTTAGAATGTTTATTTATCAAATCTCAATAATTTCTAAGCGTTTTTGTTGACAGACATCCAATTTTACTCATTATTTTCTTTTGGAGTACCCAGAGAAGCAACGAAATTAATCTCCATTAAGCCCTTCCACAAACCAAAAAAATTTACAAAATTATTTTTAAATTTCATCGAGCTATGGTAATTTCAACTCCATAAGAAATATTTTCAAAACAGAGCTTTTATTGTCAATCCAATAGACATCTGAACACTGAAGAAGGATGCACATCAAACCATACTATGCATCACAACACCATCCAATCCATGCACACATAAAAATAAAAAACTACCTTTAGCATTTCCATCTCTTCCTTAGTGGGACAGAACTTTATTAGGTTCTCAACTTGGTCTATGTCCAAAGCTGAAGAATCCAAAGCAAGAATCGCATTCTACAGAGAGATAAGAAAACTAAGGAAAATCAACCTCACTATTAAAATTAAAAATAAAAACAAATTATTAAAACTAGATAAGGCGACTGCATCTTTATGCAGAAAAAATATAGTGCCATTGCTACACAATCATTAAATTCAGACCAGAAGGTTAGACTATCAGTTTTATTTAAGATACTTGAACAGCCAAATTTATGACTATTTTACCCTAGATCTGATTGAGCTCACTCTCATTGTTAACATTGACCTTCACTTTTAAACAACAGAATCAATCATAAGCGAGCATCAAGAATCATGCAAATAGATGAAGAAATTATTAATCACTCGGATATATTTTTTCTCACTTAAATATATGATCTACCCAGTATGTAGGCACAAAGGTATGCGCGCACGCATCCGCTATGTAAGTGTGCGCGCGCACAAACACACACACACACATATGAAAAGGCCTTATAATCATGAACAGGAAGCCAAATTTATGCCTCACAGGAACGAATTGTCTATTTGCTATTAAAAGAAGGATGAACTTACAATCATTTCAGGCAAAGGAATTTTTATTTTTGTGAGCATTATTTCGCAATTATATGCTCTCCGCAAGTCAACCTGCATTTCAGAAGCAGACAGAAAATCTCAGTGAAAATGGGTAATGAAACTGATTTCAAATCATTTAACATGTATGAAGGCATTGCTAATATGTACGTTGTAAACTGAGTTGCTACATCAGTATCATTTGAATTGGAAAAACAACATAGGAGTTTTCTTGTGAGCCTCTTCGTTTGAATTTCATGAAAATGTCGGCAATAACTCAGTGAAAACAACCATTATAACAGAAACAACTATTTGCACTCCTTTATCATGATGCTTTGAATAAAATAGAGTATCATTATTATCAAGAATACAATGTTAACAATGCTAACCAATAAAATTTATGCATATTTTTAATGGTCTTTACCAATTTATTCTTGCCATTCTTAATGATGCAAAAGAATAAAAGGAATATTTAATTACAATTTCAGCAATTTTTGAGTTTCAAGCAATTTAATTTCTGAAATTTCCATGTTTTTAGTGTAAGAGAATCAACTGTGGGAGAAGAATATCAAAATCAAAAGAAAAAACTGCTCCAACCTATTTACTTTACAATTCTAATAAAGAGACTGTTACAATCTAAATTAATTTAGTTCCAATCTGCAAAATTTATAGCTTGCTTCATATATCCTTGGAGAATACAATCTTTGAGTTTGAGACATCATAATATAAATTCTAAGTGTTGGGAACTTACCAACGTCAGGAAAAAGCAGTAGTAAGCCAATACAAGACTCCAATAGACATGGCAAGTCAAAAAACGAAAGGATATGGAAAAAGTTTGAAGGTGCTAAAGACCAAAGTCAGACATTGAGGATGCATATCCCATATCCAAGAAACAGCATGAATGGATCTACATGATTACTTAAAAAGAAAATGTCCATTGTGAGCGTTACCAACTGCACTTTCTCAGGTTTATTGATGTTGGAACCACGTCGACCTCCAGCTTTATTATTGCCAATCCCATCAGAAGCAGAAGCTGCTGAGAACAAACTCTCAAGTTCTGATATGTCAATTTCAGGAGCACTACAAAATAAACAAAAAAGTTGTCACATTCCAAACCAACTCCTATTAGGAAAATCAAACAGAAATAACAATTTTAAAATAAAGAAGGGAATTAAATAGAGGATGATTTTGAAGTAGATTTTCAATACACATTTAAGAAGCCTAAGTGAACAGTGTAATTCTACTTGCAGTTACCTTGATTGGTTCTCTTGTTTTTCTGAATCAGCCCATAGACTTCCTTGCATTGCTCGAGTTACTTTCACCCAATGTAGGGGCTTCAATGAAGCTTTCTTTGTCACAGCACCAACTGGCCCAGCAGTTCCTCTACCTCTTCCTGAACTAACAAGCCCTGTCAATGACTTGCCTCTGCCAATGGATGGGGGTGGTGGTGGCACATTTGGTCCCTTTGTTCCAGGTGGTGGTGGTGGTGGTGGACCTGGTGCTTTGTTACAACTTGGTGGAGGAGGTGCAGTAGGAGCCTTAGGTATAGACGCTGGAGGAGGAGGTGGAGGAATCGAACCAGAGCGTTTTGGACCAGAAAGTGGAGGGGGTGGAGGAGGTGGACCTGGTGGTGAAGAAGAAATTGGAGCCTTGGGTAATGGTGATGGAAGTGGAGGGGCTGAACTAAGGCCTGTAGATCCTGGCGGAGGAGGTGGAGGAGGAGGTGGCTTGGCAACAAGGGTTGGTGGTGGTGGTGGTGGAGGAGGGGGGTTTGAACTAAGATGCTTAGGTGTAGAGGAAAGGGGAGGGGGAGGGGGAGGTGGAGGAACATTAGAAGTTTTGGACATTGATGCTGGTGGTGGTGGTGGAGGTGGAGGAGGGGGAAATAAACAGGAGTTTGTTGATGCTAGAGAAGTAGTAAAAGCATTAGACAGTGGCGCTTGTGGTGGTGGAGGTGGTGGTGGAGGAATTGGGCCATTACCAACAGTGTGGCCATCTCGAGAAGAAGATGATAATGGTGAACTTGAAGATGATGATTTTGTAGGTGGTGGTGGAGGCGGAGGAGGGGCACGAGGTGGGGGCGAGGGTGTTTCTATGTTATAGGATGTTACTAAAGATGGTGACAATGGTGGTGGTGGAGGAGGTGGTGGCCGTGCAGGCAAAGATGAAGGTGGTAGAAGTGGAGGTGGAACTGCACTCGAATTGAAATCAGGAAACTTGGGAGGAAGAGGTGGTGGTGGAGGTGGTGGTAAACCTTTCATACTGGTGGAAGGCAACGAAGCAGAATCTCCAACAAAGTTAGGAGCAGAAGGTGGTTGAGAGGGTGATGTAGAATCTGTGTCATGTGCTACAGAAACTTTATTGGAGAAACCTAAATGAGGAGGAGGTGGTGGTGGAGGAGGCGGTGGCAAAGACTGATGAGGAGAAGATTGATCTAGATGTGCACTGCCTTCCCTTTCACCCAGTATCTGATGAGAAGATGATAGAACAGTTTCCACAGACAAGTGAGACAGAGGTTTAGATATGGCATTTTGATCCTGCAGATCATCACTTTCAATTAGTACTGTGGTTGAATTAACTGTCTCTGGAGAGATTGATTTTGTTGAGTCTGCTGATGACTTAAGAATAAAATCAAATGCTTCATCTGAACTATCAGCAGCACTAGATGCATTATTTTCATCTTCAGAGTCAATAGGTGATGCATATGAACTTCCTTTATTCTGAAATTTTGACATCTCTCTCGCATCACTTATGACAGAGAGTTGTTTTAGAAGCCAAAGGGCAGCATCATCACTGTTATCAACCCATTCAACACCACTAAAAAGTTCTTGAACTCTAGAAAATGCTTCAATAGGCAAGCCACCCTTCTCTTCACCATTTAAAATAGATGTTGGAGCCTTTGGCGGGGATATGCTTTCAACCTCTCCAAACAAAATCTGAAACAAAAGTTTTAATTTAATATTATGCATCGCGAAACTACAGAAGTTAAAAGGATAGCAAAGGCTGTCCTAACATGATCACCTCAGCTCGGAAGCCTTTCGGATAGCGTTCCTTCGAACCCCAAAGAATTTCCAAGTTTTCAGTGTTGAGCATCAATATGTTGGATCGAATAAAGGCAGTATTAAACATTATGCGAAACATCATAACTTCTCGTTCCGGATCCAAGTCCAAATGCACACACTCTAACACAACATCTCCTTGTACCAAACATTGAACATCAATTTTAATGACATCGCAATCGGCCTGCAGAAGAAACAAAAACACTCATATTCACATCACCAAAATGATTAATTAATAATAACCAGTGACAAGTTGATGAAAATGATAGCAGGCGCCTTTTTTACCTGACTGTAATGCCGAAGGGATGTCTTCTTTTTCTTCGACATAGAGAATAGCATTTGGGTCGAAAGTCCACTCTTTGCCAAAAGGTTCCTGCCAAAAATACGGATCATGGGCCTGCACCCATTTTCAGAGTCGAAGCTAGGAACAACACGAAGAATCACACAGTCTAAAGAAAGTGCTCGTTCAGGAGGAGGCCACTCAGATGCAATATTCCTCCTAGCAACATACTGAAGGTAACGGAGCTGAGAAGGCAAAGGATTGAGCGGCGACAAGAGCTGCAAGAACCCTTTAGGAGCTTCTCTATGCACAATTTCAAGAGTCCGTCGCTCGCCACTATGCAACTTCCTAAAAGTTAAGAAACTCGCCATAAGGAAAGCCAAGAGAGGCCAACCCCCTCTCTCGCAATGAAGAAGGACGACATTCTGCTGATTGTTCTGAGAAAGCCAACTATCACACACGCGAAGAAAATGCTGAATCAACGACAATGGTAGCAACGGACAGCCCTCATACTGCCGTGGATAATCCATGACAGTAACATCGTACTGGGACAAAATATCAGCAAACTGGCTGCGCTTCTCACCCTCACGAAAATTGAAGGCCAGAAAAGACGAGACTGGGAATTCCTCATGCAATTCGGTTATGATTTCGTGCAAATATATATCGTACATTCCATCGGGTAATACCTCAGTCGAAAAACAAGAATCAAAAACTGCAATATTCACACACAAACAGGAACAATAAAACTAACAAATCCATCACACTAGCTATATAATAAATTCACACAATAACAGGAAAATTAAAGTAAGCAAATCAACTACATTTGAACTATAATAACAATAAGTGACAATGGAATTCAAGTGCATTGATTTATTACCATAAACTCTCTCAACAAACTCGAGTAATCCATCAGGGGGTCTCTTGTAAAAGAATCTACTCAACAGGGACATACTTGGAAACTAAATTAAGCTATAACCTGCCAAAAGAAAACATTTAATCAGGGTTTACACAGCTTCCAGTAGACAATAATTCAAAAAAATATTAAAAAATAGTGAATGAAATTTCAAAAAATTTTCGGAAATTAGAAGAGAAACTGATGATAAACGAAAATTAAAACAAGCGTGAAAATGATATGAAAGAAGAGAAATGAGATGGAGAGAGAAGACAGGATAGGTGAAAGAGTCATAAAGGAGAGAGTAGTAATGTGTAACGAACGGTGTTTAGTTCAGAGGAGTATGATTTTTGATTTCTAACTTTCAATTTGGGACGACAGTGTGTGATGCTATTTCCTTTCACTCTTATTTCATTTTCTTCTTTTTGAATTCTATGGGCCATTTCAACTTCCAGCCCAATGATATGGGTTAATTGTAGGGCTAAGTTCACCGGATAGTCCTCTATAGTTTCCGTTTTCCTTTAGAGATAATTACCCCCAATGGACCTTTTTAAGTTTGGTTTTTGAGTTTTGTCACTGAATGTTTGGATATTGAGTTTTTGGATATATTTTAAATTGTTATTATATTATTTTAATGTAAACATATTACAATTATAGCCACAATTGCAAGCTCCCTCACCTCCTTCACGACCACAGTTGTTTTCATTCCTTTCTTCTACTTTTTCTTGTCTGTTTCAATTAAGAAATCAAAAGCTCCTCATTTTCTTCACTGCACGGAATGAACCATCAAAAATAAATGAAATCTCAACATCTAATTCAATATCCTCCGCTCCTTCTCCCTTTCTCGTGCTTCTCCTTCCCCTCTTCTTTATTTTTTTATTCCCTAAATGTCCTTCTCACTCTCATTTTCTCTCCATTTATTTTCTATCAAAAATTTCGTTTTAAAGAAAAAACTATCACGTTCACATG
>CANYCX013665214.1:0-16236 GCA_948193385.1 Breynia disticha f. nivosa
GTTTGGATGATTGGTGTTGATGGGAATTATGATTTGGAGGGTTAATTGAGTGTTTAAAAGATGCTTTTGTTGATATAGTTGATTGAGAATTGTATGGATATGTGTTGAAAATTAAATATGTGACATTTATATAAGAGAGAAATGGTCCTGACAAGGTACACGGACAAGGGCATAAGTACACGGACAAAACCGTGTACCATTTTATGCCAGTGTAGTGGTGTTGATGAGGTACACATTGTTTAGGGTAGCTACACGGGCAAGACCGTGTACTTCCTCCAAAACCGTGTACTTGATCAGAACCTTCAAAAATCATTGTTTTCGTCATTTATATCCTATACAAATCCGAAGTTTATTGGGTATAAACATTAGAAAGAATGAAGAGCTATTATGTGATGATTTGGATTGAAATTATCATGTGAATTGTGTGATATTATATGAAGTCGACCAAGTTTTGGTTATGTTACTTACTGGGTTATATAACTCACGCAATTTATTGCCTGCAACGCTCGGCAGGTAAATAAGAGGATACATATTGGAACAGGACAAGGTGCATATTGCTTCGAATATTTGGAGATTGTAGAGAGAGAAAAGTCAAGGTGTGTTGTGTACTTGTTGGAATAGGGTTTAAAATATGTACATGACTATATTTGTGAGCATTTGGCATAAATTTTATTTTTGAAAGATTTATTTTGATACAGCATATGTTTTGTAAATTTTGTAGTAATGGTTTTGAAAAAATGAATGTATTTTATACGTCTTTCAATTCTGTTTCATATTATTTATTAAATATTATTTTAAATCAAAAATTTGATTTTCGAATTTGAGTATCATTTGTAGGAGGGAAGTATACGCAAATGATATTTGAATTCGGGGGTCACAGTACATTCATTCTATGAATGATTTTGGGTTTGGCCCAAGCCCATCACTGGATTAACTCAAGGAGTCAAAAGGCACAATTTCTCTTAACGACTTGGGCTTAAAACTTAAAATGAATTTGTCATGTTTTAGGGTTAAATTTCATCTTGTTTGAGCATGTGGGCCTTAGGCCCATATGGGTGTTATGAATTTATATGTTGAATGTCTTTCATGGTGCATTCTTAAGCCTATATTTATTTTGGTTGTAAAGGCCTTTTGAGCCTATTTAGGCCTGCTGAGCCTATTTTCTTAGACTTGGTTTTAGTATAGACTTAGTATAAATTGAGACCCAACCCAAAAGGAGGGAGTCCAGACATGGAGGCCCAAGAAAGAAGGTTGGAGAGCCCATTAGAGATGAACTTGAAGCCCGGAGATTGTACTGTGTAATAGTATAAGCATAGTTATAGGTTCATTGGCCCATGATTGCACGTTTTCTTTTCTGCACTTAGTCTTTACATGCTTTTACACACGTTGATGATTGCAAACTATTATGAAATTTCAAATTCGCGTTTGTCAGAAAACCCAACACCCTCAAATGTTTTAGCACCCGGCTTTCTTATTTTGTCAAAATTTCTATCAATATTCAAGCCCTACTCCCTGGCTTCTTATCATCTTCTGCATCATCTTCTAGAAAGGAGCATATGCAGGGTCATATGGTGGTACATTAGGTTGTGCAGGCTGCTCATTCGGTGCTGGAGCAGATCCTTGCCCCTACACTGACTCTCTGGACTCAGCGGTGTCGTCGTGCGATACGTTGTCAATTGGCTCAATCCTAAAGAAAACACAAGTTCAAATCCTTTAGTTTTTGCAAAAACATAATACAAATGAAAACAATTTCCTAGCACAGCCCGCAAGGAATCTAATCCTTGCTCTAATACCACTAAATGTAATACTCTTTTTGCAACCATAATTTTGAATAAACATCAACTTTTAACAATCATTTATCTTTTGAAATTGGCTTTTCATAAAGTAAATCAAATAAGAAAGCAGATGATACAATTAATACATGTATTTACTCAAAAACTTGACCAAAATATATTTGTAAATACATACATATGTGGAAGCTGTAACAAGGTTTGAAATACCAACCAAAATGCATGTAACATATATACAAATATGTACAAATCAAAAATCCTAAATGTCAAAATCTGGGAGCCAAGACCTCGTAACCTCGTATCGCTCTGTTCTCAGCCCACTGAACGTATCAGAGTCTAGTAGCTATCTACGATCTGCACATTATCACAAGTCACATAAAATGGTGAGTATTTTAAATACTCAATAAGTGCTTTTACACACTTACCAAAGTATTTAATGCATAAGTAATCGTTTCTTATTACGATTTGAGTACATTATGCAATAGGGATAGTTGCCCTATTAATCTCTACTCAATTCTATTTGTAGTTCTGTTTTAAAATCTGAAAATTTATTTTTTCAAGTGGCACGGTCATGCTGTGTTGAGCACAGGGTTCGTGCTCATCATTTGCAAAGAACATCTCTAGCATAAGCTTGTGGTTTTTAACACGGTCACAGCACGATGGCTTACTTATCAGCACAAGGTCGTGCTGACTCTAAAAAATGCACATCTTTCTTCCATTTTTAAGGCAAATTTACACAAATCAACTTTTAAGAAAGGCACAACATATCCTTACATTTCAAATACCAAAACTACAGTACTTTTACTCCATTTGAACACATAATCAAGCCAAACATGCTTGCACACATGCCATATAATACAAGTCTTAACCATTAGTATAAGCATTCACATATGTTTAATCCCATAAGTTCAAACATTCATAATATCATCTTTACTCAACAACCAAAAACAACATTAAAATATTAATTAAGCATTTTAACATCCATACCATCACATAGCATCCACAATAATGCTCAATCAAGTATAAATGAATTATGAAGTGCAAATGAATGCAAATACAATTCACATGCAATATGCCACGGGGTATTGCTCTTTTTCTTTTCTTTTTCATTTTTCCTTTAGACCTAGTTTGGCATCGAACCCAGTTCAGCATCGAGCTCTCGCCCAAAATATCATCAGTCCCAGACCGACAACGAGATCTTTCTCAGAATCATCATCGAGCCCAGCCCAACATCGAGATCTCTCTCAAAATCAATCACGGCCACGTGTTACATGCAATGCTAATGCAACATATGAATGAATCAAATGCACTCATTAAGGCCACTCAATCTTAACCAAATAATGCAATGCAAAATCACACCATAACTCTCATAGTTCATAACATATCACATAAGAACATTCAAAGGCATAAGCATACTATTCAGCATAATCCACAATAAGCCATTGTTTTCCTTAGTTCAATTTCATACAAGGATTCTCATATTGGATTATATACAAATATATAATCAAACTCATATTAAACACCTCATAGTAGCATCGAAACTCACATAAGCAATCAAAGCACATATCAATCAAGAACACCCAACATAGTATTCATATCAAACAATCCATTTAAGACACATTCGAGCTACCATCTAAACATATTTGCATCATTCTTAAGTATGATTAACCATTCAAATGCAAGACCTACAATGGTAAGTGTAAACGACACTTATCTCGATAAATACACGAAGTCGGCCTCGTGACTCAACTCCGATCCAAATGTCGTAAATCTCCTTCTATACGAAAATAATCATACAAGACTGTCAATAACTAGTTTCATATATATATAAACTTCAATTACAGACTCTAAATCATCAAGCTCTTGGATTCTTCCTTTACTTTCCAAATTACCAGTTCTCCTAATTCCAACCTTATCATGATTTAAGTGTTCTAATTCATCCATATGAGTTCAACTAATTCAAATTTAGTTAACTATCAGCATTCAACAGCTAAATTAATTTCCTTCCATCATTTTCAAAATTTCTCACAACCTAGAACTTATAAACTTATTCAATAATAAGTCTAGAATCCTTACCTTAGTGGGTTTATCACTTCAATTTTGTAAAGAATTAGTTCCTTCTTGCTCTCAATCTTTCTAGCAAGTTTTCTAGGGTTTTCTTACAGGTTTTCTCTCGAATTTTCAACTCTGCTTGTGCTTTGTTCAATAAAACAGTGTTAGTCAGTTTTTCTGTTTAAAACTTTCCAGTCGACACAACCTTCAGCACGGGTCGTGCTCTAGGTCGTGCCTTGCTTTTTTGACACGAGTTCCAGTTTGATCAAGCACGAGATCGTTCTGAATTTTTCTAGCAATGATGAGCATGCCCACTGGCACAGTTGTGCCCTAACTCGTACTCATTTGTTGTTCTTAGCACTTTTCTGATTTTCATTCCAATTGAATTCGGTTTTAATCTATTTTCCATATAGATGAATTCTATCATTTTCCAGGGCTTTACACTTAATGTGAAAAAATTTATGCTTTTTTAGTAATAAATTAAACATCGAAGTAAAAATATATGAAATATTATCTACAATCTAACTTTTTTTTTTACAAATTTCATGTAATGCCCTAGAAATTGTTAGAATTAATCTATATGGAATATAGATTAAAAATATAATTGAATCGGACAAGAACCAGAAAAATGCAAGAAACAATAGTGAACACGGGCTGAGCACGAGGTTTACTGAACAGAACAACATCGTGCTCATACCTGAGAAATAGAACGACCTCGTGTTGAAGGCATGCACATGTTTTTGGAAATTTCTTCAACATGACATCATGCATGATCAAACTTGAACTCCTGCCAGAAAAGCACAGCACGATCATCAGCACGACCCATTCCCAAGGTCGTATCGACTGGGCTGTTTATGTATAACCGATTGCTTATTACTGTTTCATTCGAACAACAAAGCAAAACGTGAAAAGAAGCAGCTGGAAACCCTAAAATCATCACAAGGGTATATTCAGGGTAGGAGAAACTCATTTCTTACAACCTTGGAGCTAAATTCATTAAGGTAAGATGGTTTCTTCTTATTTTGATTGAAAAACATGAGTTATGCTGATGGAAGTTTGCTAGAATTTTTTGAAACTATGAGATAGGAATTAATTTGAGATAGAAATTGATGTTAAATAGTTGGATTGAGTTAGACAAATTCATATTGTTAGTTTTTTATGTTTAAAATGAGATTGAGAATGAAAGTATGAGAATTAGTGTTGTGGAAAGCTACTAAGAACTCTAAGATTGAAGTTAAGGGTTGTGTTTGATGATTTTAATTTTGAAATCAGTAAGAAAATAAGCTAATAACAGCTTTTATGTGATGAATTTCGTATAGGAGGATCTGTACGAGCTTTGAATTGAAGTTGAGCACGAAGCCTACTTTGCACTTATTTTGAGGTAAGTGTCATTACACTTATGTCTTGCATCTGTATGATTAATTCATACTTGTTAGGATGCAAATGAGTTTAAAAGATAGTAAAAATATGACTAAAAAGGAATTGTGACTTTGATTGAAATAATTATATGTTTGATCAAGCTTAATTGCCTATGAGCTTATATGATTGATATATATTGAGCCTTGAATGCTTTTGATTTTATGTGTGTATATAATCTGAAGTGTATTGATTAAGTTTATGTATGCTCTTGATTGGTTTTTACCTTTATTGTTCATATGTTTTATTGTATGAACTATTGATGATATGGAAACATGTGATTGCTTGATGAGCATACATATGATTTGATTTGAGATGGCCATATGAATGCATTTGAGTCATTATGTGTTGCTTTTTATTGTGTGACACGTGGCCGATATCTTAGGCTGGGCCTGACGATGATTTTGAGAGAGATCCCGATGTCGGTCTGGGACCGATGATATTCCAAGATGGTGTGGGACTCAAATTTAAACCCATTATATATTTTTCCGAATATTTCTAATCATCTTTAAAAAAAATGAATAATATAAATGAGTATAAAAGAGTTATGAAAATTTACAATAAATTTAAATGAAATACATCAAAATAGTTTTACTTCTTTTAAACTCTTATACAAATAATCCATGTTATCTAAAAACGTGCTCGAATTCTCCTCGTGGCAATCCTGCTAAACCTGCACAACATTAAAACAACATACAGAGGTGAGCATATAAAATATACTTAGTAAGGGATAAAGAAATTATTGTTAAAATGAAGGACAGGGGAAACTCCAGTCAGCACAGGGCGTGCTCGATGAATACGAGGACGTGCTCATCTTTGATTTCCCAGTTGGCACGGGTCGTTCCTCATTTAACCATGTGTCGTGCTCATAACATTGAACCAGATTCAATATCCAACACAAGGATGTTCTAGTCAGCACAAGGGCATGTTGAGTCTCGGAAATGACTAATTCACTTTCAATTCCAAGTGTTTTGCACACAGCTCACTTCTGTTTTAGGTACATACCTAATCAGGGCATTTCCTACATTATCTTACTGGCACATAGCCTTTTATACTTACCAACATACCAAGTATAATATAGCACATAACACTCATACTTAGTATTCTTCCAATCATATAATTATTCAAAAGCACACAACAATAATTACATACACAGTGTCAACCACACAGGTTTATTTAGCACACAGCTCCATAATCCATTCAATACAGCACACAACAATATCAAGATCAGACAGATCAATACCCATACAAGATAGCACACAACATTATGAACCACACAGGTTCCATATCACACAGATATCTATACCATTGCATTGTAATCATATAAATGTAAATGTATGCAATGCAAATGCAAATCAATATAGAATGTCCTTGGGTTTTTGTCCACCATAGCACACAGCTGTGGAATCGTCCATAGCACATAGTAGAGGAATGGCATATAGCCTAAGCACACAGCTCTGAGGATATATCTCATAAATATAGACAACACATAGCACGTCCAGGACAACACACAACACGCCCTTTATCTACACAGGAAATCGTGTCATACAAATGCTTATGCAACATGTGAATGTTACGAATAACATTCATCTAAGTACCACACAGGATATAAAGCACACAACCCATTCATTCAATCGTATCACACAGATAATAATCACAAAGGAATATCCACACAGGATCATATACATATCATGTTTACATATAAATCACAATCTCATACAAAGATCATAAAAGACAAATAGCCACAAAAGCCTGCTAAATCAACTAAGCCAATTGATAAAATCAATATGAACATCATGCTATAATAATCTCAACATGCCATCTCAATATCACATTTCAATCATTCTCATAATTATCAAACAAAGCAAGAAGAATAATCAAGCTTTAATGTTCAATATAGAACATTTTATACATATGAGCACTTTATCATTTTCCTTCTCATTAAGCTTTTCTTTGATTACCATTCTTTCATTAAGCTTTTCTTAGCTTATTACCATTCTTTCATTAAGCTTTTCTTAGCTTATTAACATTCGTTCAAGATTCTGAAGACCATTGAAGTTCTCACTTGAACATAGCTAAGTCTAAGGAGACTTACATAATCTTTTGAACTTTTCATAAATTATTTACTTACTTAAACTTTTATAGCTTGTACTCATTCATTTCAATTATCCAAAGAACATATAAGTTCTTAGTTATATTTGCATTTAGTCAATTCATTTAGATTTCATCATCAATAAGGTAAAGCTTATTTGTAGAGCTTCATATAACTTTCCTTCACATAGTTCTTTATATAAGAATACACAGCATCACAGTAATGCCTAAATACAAGTAAGTGATGAACACTTAACTTGCCATTAGCAACTCCATAATAATACCATTCAATTACTCAAAACCATAAGCATAGTAAGTGTAGAACACTTACAATTTTAGTTACAAGTTATTTATGTAAGCAAAGAATCACTTACCTTAATGTTGTAACACTCCATATACAATCCAGCTCTATCCAAGCACCAATAAAGAAACTCCTGATCAATGATTGTTTTTTCATAACTATTCACTTTTCTTGACTAAGAATCACCTTTGAATCAACCTCTAGGGTTTCTATGATTTGTCTATGAGGTTTATACAAGTTTCTATGAGAAATGAAGCCTTAAAATGAACCCAGTAGTTTCAATCAGCCTAGCACGTTCCACTTGAATTTTGGCACATCTCGTGCCATTTGTAACTTCATGGCATGCTCCATCATTTACTCAAATATAGCACTGGTCATGCCACTTCCCTCGTGCCAATCACTCCAAGGCATAGTTTATGCTTGTTTGCTGAATTATGGCACGATGCAATTGAATTTTAGTGCATCTTGTGCTAGTTTCCTCAACCATGGCAAGACTGAAAGGAATCCAAGTACTAGTCGTGCTTCTTTCTTTCACTTTTAGTTCCATGATAATAATTTCTCATATTATTATTTAGGATGTTACAATTCTCCCCAACTTAGAAAATTTTGTGCCCAAAATTTACAAGTAAGTTGTTGAGCAATATGTCATAGTGCTATTTCTTTCCTATTTTATTTTTCTTCACAAACTGACACTATTTATAAACATATGTTGTATCATAAGCTATTACCTCTCAAAAATATATCATAGTCCAGTTTCATTCATAATTGGAATTATCTACAAGGGTATGCTATATAAAGCCCTTAAATTCCACCTAGTGAAATGATTAAAGAATAAGACTCCTAACTCATCAAAACCAAAGCCCACCTCTTGTTCTCACAGTTTGAGGTCATTATAATAAACTCATACTTCCCTACTTCTCATATCATATAATCAAATCAAAGTAACCAATAGCATAAAGCACATATAGAGTTTGCATTCATTGTACATAGCCCTTCATTATGTGGCATTCAGGCCATGAGCACAACAAGAAAATGTCTACCACAAATTTTAATGCTCAAGCACATTCATTTCATAGCTTTGAAACTCTGTACTCTCATTAGTTTACATTTTTGTAACATCCTGAGATTAACTCAATTACAATTCAACTTAGAATTGTTCCAAACAACACGGGGCGTGTTGATTTAATGTAGTTTTTGTGCTCATAATCATTATCAGAATCTCTTACATCACGTGGGCGTGCTAAGCTATTATTTTGGCATTTTTTATTTTATTTTCAAGGCATTTACATAAAAACTAGGGTCTTTTATTGCTAGTATTTATTTGGGTATTTATATTACCATTGTTTCAAGCAAGTATGCTTCATTCTAGCAACAACCCATAACCATTAAGACACATAGTAATCAATCGCATGCCTTTACCATTTTACTCATACATTACTTGTACTATTGCATTAGACCAATGTCTCCACATTTATTAGCACAAGATATATTCATGTCTTTCTCATCACACCTAATTATATACATATCTGAAATTCATTGCATTTATTTCTCAGATAAGCACCATCGTTCATTTCCACTCTCTCAAACATTAGCTCAATTATCTCTCACATATATCTCTATGTTCATACTCTCCGCTCTATCCGTAATGCCAACCTAATGTAAGTAATAAGAAAATACAGTTATATACACGAGAACAGTATAACAATAGATGAACTGTCCTATCTTGGTCAAGAAAAAGACACAGGAAGCCAACAATAGTTTCCATATCCAATGTATAATTTTGGCATTACGGTAAAGAAAAGAGACGAACAATAGCAAACCTTAAGAATTTCACATTAAAATTTCTCAATTACATAATCATTTCCATTTCCCTTTAGTGAATACTCTCTCTCTATAAGATAATAACCTCATCAATATAAACTTTGACTTCAAATTTCATTTATTCCATCCTTTTCACTCTCATATTGTACTCCTTTGAACACCATGTTCCTCATAATCTCTTGCGACAATAGCGGAACATCATGATCTCATAGTAACTTGCAAAAACATCACATATTGATTCGTGATGGATCCTTTTTCTTAAATAGTTTTCCTCTTTTCTTCAACATTTAGTTTTGTCTCTTACATTTTTATTTACATCTCTAGGAAGACATTCTCAATTCAATATTTTATTTTTACAAAGCGGTTTGTGTTATGAAGCTCATCTATCGTATCTTTATCATTGAAGCACTTTGCATTTGAAATCATTTTCACTTCATTTATGAAGTTACCTTTCTTTTCCCAATTTTTGTCCATCCATGGTACAAATGTCGTACCATTGTAAGAAACTTTTCCAATTAATTCTTAACGTATGTTAATACTTTAACCGACATTTTTATTGGGCATGGTTTATGTCTAAACACCAGCTCGACACGAAGGCAGGCCAATACACCGGAATGAACAGATCAAGTTCAATATGAAGTCAATTTATCAGACAGGAGGTCGTGTCAGGTGTCAACACTAGGTCCATTAAATGACCATTTAAGGATTTATTATTCTTTACATCATGATGTTCATATATTTCATTCCCTTGCATATCTCATACGTATAGTTTTTCTGTCTATCAAATTCAGTTGATACTTCTTTGTATTCATTGGAATATATATAGCATAAGTACTAGGATCTCACATTCTCAAATGCAACTAGAATTGCTTCCATATTTATGATTTATCATAAATAATTGGTTTCCACATTGACACTACCGAAGTATCAAGCTCATTCTATTTATCAATTCCATTTATCTATTGTTCAAAGAAATAAGTCAACACGAGGTCGTGTTAGTAGAGCACGAGGGTGTGCTCAAGTAAACATATTCAGCCAGCACAAGGTCATGCCACAAAGAGCACATGGCGTGCTGAGCTCCTGGTTTGCATAAATCAGATTCTATTGAAGGTAATACAAGCACACAATAGTTTTTACATTAGGTTTCTTATTTACCTAAAACATTGCCTTAACATTTCACACAGAAATAACATTCATTTCCCGCACTTAGTCCTTTATGATTTGTATGGCATAAAACACTTAGTTTGAAACATATATCATAACAAATCACATATCATTTTCACATAATAACCTTAGCATAAAGTAACACAAAAATCTTTCTACACATAGTATCATCACATACTTTCTACATTTAACACATAAGTATCAAGTAAAGTATGTTTCACACTTCATAATCATTATACCAATTCACTCACATAGCATTACTACACAGATTATTATCACATTTTCATGGTTTTTACAATTCTCAATCTTTTCATCATAGAAAGCAATTACAAATTACCTAATACCAGTTTTGGGTCTTTTCCTTCCAGAGTTTTCACCCTGATATCTCGTTGAAATTTCGACTGATAGTTTTCTCTCGAGTTTTCACTCGACAATATCAATGAAATTTTATTAAAGTTACACAATCACTCAACTTTTATACACACAGACCATTTCATGCCTATCACAAAGTGATCTAGGTTAAGAACACATAGCATTTAACCTAACCAATCAAGGCATGTTAGTACATCTAATAAATCCACATAGCTTAATATAATCGTAAGTTCATTTCACTCAGCATCTTTATCAAACATATTCATGGTCTTCAACCATCAAGTATCTTTCATAAAGAATCTTTAACTTATACTTAAATAGACGTACCTTATCAATGCAAGGATTCCACGAGATCGAGGCACGAATATTTTCTTAAACCATTCTTGGTTTCAAAACTCAAATCATTGTTTTCAAAGTGAAAATCATACATATGACTCTAAAAACCAATGTACCTATCCCAGGGATATCTAATCCATGCTTTCATACCACTAAATGTGGACTCAAATTTAAAACCATTATTTTTTCGAGTATTTCTAATCATCTTTCAAAAACACGAATAATATAAATGAGTATAAAAGAGTTATGAAAATTTATAATAAACTTAAATGAAATACATCAAAACAGGTTTACTTCTTTTAAACTCTTTTACAAATAATCCATGTTTTTGAAAAATGTGTTCGAATCCTCCTCGTGGCAATCCTGCTAAACCTGCACAACATTAAAACAACATACAGGGATGAACATATAAAATATACTCAGTAAGGGATAAATAAATTGTTTTTAAAATAAAGTGCAGGGGAAACTTCAGTTAGCACGGGCCGTGCTCGATGAACACGAGGATGTGCTCATCTCTGATTTTCCAGTTGGCACGGGTCATGCCTCATTTATCCACAGGTCATGCTCATAACATTTAACCAGATTCAATATCCAGCACGAGGACGTGCTAGCCAGCACGAGGGCGTGCTGAGTCTCAGAAATGCCTAATTCACTTTTAATTCTAAGTGTTTTGCATACAGATCTCTTTTGTTTTAGGTACATACCTAATCAGGGCATTTCCCACATTATCTTACTGGCACACAACCTTTTATACTTACCAACATACCAAGAATACTATATCATATAACACTCATACTTAGTATTCTTGCATTCATATAATTATTCAAAAGCACACAATAACAATTACACACACAGTGTCAACCACACAGGTTTACTTAGCACACAGCTCCATAATCCTTTAAATACAGCACACAACAATATCAATATCACACAGATCAATACCCACGCAAGATAGCACAAAGCATTATGAACCACACAGGTTCTGTATCAAACAGATATCTATACCATTGCATTGTAATCATATAAATGTAAATATATGCAATGCAAATGCAAATCCACACTGGATGTCCTCAGGTTTTTATCCACCATAGCACACAACAGTGGAATCCTTCGCAACACACAATAAAGGAATGACATATAGCCTAAGCACACATCTTTGAGCATATAGCTCATAAATACGGACAACAAATAGCACGTCCAGGACAGCACACAGAACATCCTTTATCCACATAGAAAATCGTGTCACACAAATGCTTATACAACACGTGAATGTTACGAATGATATTCATCTAACTACCACACAGGATATAAAGCACACAACCCATTCATTCAATCATATCACAGAGATAATAATCACAAAGGAATATCCACACATGATCATATATATATCATGTTTACATATAAATCACAATCTCATACAAAGATCATAAAAAGATAAATAGCTAAAAGAGCATGCTAAATCAATCAAGAAAATTCATAAAATCAATATGAACATCATACTATAGTGATCTCAACATGCCATCTAAATATCACATTTCAATCATGCTCGTAATAATCAAACTAAACAAAGAATCACTTACCTTAATGTTGTAACACTCCATATACAATCCAGCTCTATCCAAACTCCAATAAAGAACTCCTGATCCATGATTGTTTTTCTATAAATCTTCACTTTGCTTGACTAAGAATCACCTTTGAATCAAGTTTCTGTGAGAAATGAAGCCTTAAAATGAACCCAACAGTTTTAATCAGCATGGCACGATCCACTTGATTTTTGGAACATCTCGTTCCATTTGTACCTCCAAAGTATGCTCTATCATTTGCTCAAATATGGCACGGGTCGTGCCACTTCCCTCATGCGAATCACTCCAAGGCACGATTTATGTTTGTTTACTGAATTATGGAACGAAGCAATTGAATTTCAACACATCTCGTGATAGTTTCCTCAACCATGACACGACTGAAAGGAATCTAAGCACTAGTCGTGATTCTTTCTTTCACTTTTAGTTCCATGATAATAATTTCTCATATTATTATTCAGGATGTTACATCTGGGCTAGATGCTTAACTGGGTTCGGTGCCAGTTTGGGACAGAGGGAAAAATGAAAAGAAAAGAAAAGGAAAGGAAAATAAAAGAAAAGAGAAAAGAAAGAATCACCCCAGGGCATATTGTGTGCAATTGCATTGATATCGCATTGGAATTATCATTTTGCATTTGTGTGAGATTTGAATGTTGTGTTAGATGATGCATTTTGTTGTTGTACTTATTTTGATGATATGAAGTTTTATTCTTGAGATGTTCGTATGTATGTTAAATGATATTCTATGAGCAAACATGTGAGGGTGAGTTATGGGAGTTGTTTCGGTATAAAAACACTGTTTATGTGGTATACTTAATGTTCTATTTAAGTATCAACACATAAGACTATGTTTGCTATTGTCATTGATATAAATTGAAATAGAAATGGACAAACCAGTAGGTCAGCACTGTTAGGCACGTCCTCATCCTATGATGAATTTTTACAGCACACTATGTGGTTGAAATAATTTGGATAAAATGGATTGAGCACAACCCTGTGCTCTACATGGCACGACTCGTGCCAACTGGGAATTAAATGATGAGCACGACCTCGTGTTCATCGAGCATGATCCGTGCTCATTGGAAATTCTCATTCACTTCATATAAACAAAGAAATTCATACAGAATGGATTGATAATGTATAAGGATGTTATCCTATTTAATAATGTACTTAAATTGTGATAAGGCACTTATTGAGTATTTGAAAATACTCACCTCTGTGTGTTTGTTTATAATGTTGTGCAAATCATAGATAGCTGCTGTTGGACCAGTGATTGTTGTGATCATTCACCTGTGTGATACAGTCAGAGGTCGAGCTCCAAATTTTTTATTTTGGCTGTTGTTGTATATGTTTTGTACATAAATGTATATACATGTATGTTGGGTTTTGAATTTGTTTTCAAACCTAAACTATTGCTTCTGAGTTGTATTTTATTTTGAGAAAACATTTTGGGCCGAGTTTTATGAAAATACCTGTATTATATTTTCTCTTTCCTTTAAATTATTTGATTATTATATCATTTCTGAAAATATGTTTAATATTCGGATAAATGAGTTTTAAAAATTGAGTTTCACATTTTACTCGCGAGGTGACGATTTTTTTTACTATTCAAGCAACAATAAATATATCACCAAAAATTGTTAATATAATTTAAATCAATAGTTATTTGTTTTTAAATATATTTTTAAAATGATTTTTTATTTCATAATTTTAACAATTTATGACTAATAATTATAAAATATCATTTATAGCAAAACTTGCACACAAATTTAAAAATATTGTATCCATATTATGACATAGTTTTCAGATATATTTTATATCTCATAAATTAATAGTAATTCCATAAAAATATTCACATTCACATTATAAATAAAACTGTCCACAAAATTAAACAATATCAACAAATTGTCAACAAGATTAATTTTGAATAATAAATGTGTTTTTGTCAATGTCAAAAAAAATATTTTTAAAATTGAAAATGAATATTTTTTTGTCAAAAAAATTTAAAAAATTAATATTTTTAAATATTTTTCACAAACTGGCAATTGTTCATAATTGAAAAAAATTATAAATACTATTTTGATTCAATATTTTAAATATTCGTTTATTATTATTTAGATTGAATCTAAAATTTTGGATACATTTTCAATCAAAAATAATTTTTAGGTACTATTATATAATTTTAAAGTTTTGGGACAAAGAGTAGAGAATATTAAGGAGCAAATGAGTCATCTACAGTAGAATCATTATGGTTATCTCCGCGGTTAACCAATTATCTTCTATCTTTTCTGTTATTTTTTCTAATAATCATGAACTAAAATTCTTAGACACCTAGGTTGAGAAGAACCATTGTTTGTTTAATTAAAGATTGAATTTTCAGTTTTATTGTTGAATGGTTCGTTGACTAAGATTTAATTATGTCTTATTTTTGCCATTGTTGATTGCTTAAACGTGTGCTTGTAATTAATATATTGATTTGTATAGGACTAATCGAAAGATAGAATATAAATAGATCACTCATAATTAAAAGAAATTAAATGCAAATCTAAAGATAGATCGACATAAATCTTCCGGATTAAGGTCAAACTTAATAGAGCAATTCACAGAATATTAATACGGTGCTAATTAATTTAATTTAGAAAGAGATTTCAAGTTAAGTTAGTTAATATTAGATGCTAACCACCGAGAGAGAGAGAGAGAGAGATTAATATAATTTAGGTATCACAACGGTCTAGTCACAAACATAATAATAAATCTAATTTCAATTGATAATAACCAACTTTGGGGATTCAAGATATAAGTGTTGCCTTTAGTGATTATTTTTAATCTCTTAACCTTTTATGTAACGCCCTCCATTTTAAGAATTTTTAGGAATTTTTGAATTTATTTCGTTATTATGTGAATAAATTTTTCACGAAATAATTTTTAATTAAATATTGATGGAAGTGTGTAGAAAGTGTTAAAAACTAAAATCGGGAAAAGATAAGACAAACCGGGAAAGAGAAAGTGAAAAGGATGACCGAGGGTATAACCGAGGGCAAAATGGTCAAATCGAGAATATATATATATATATGTAAACATATGGCATCTTTCTTATTTCCATCCAAAACCTACGTTTGAAGCTTCCAAACCTTAAACCAAAATTTCAAAACCTTAGCTAAACCGAGAACTCGTCGAACCTTGGTGATTGGAAGCTGTAGGATCGAAGTGGAAGCTTAATTTGGTAAGTTTTTACGAATTGGAACTTGTGAATTTCGTTTTTGTTAATGGTTGAATTTGGAGAGGTGATTTTTCATTGAATTTAAGTTGAAAT
>CANYCX013666297.1:0-25772 GCA_948193385.1 Breynia disticha f. nivosa
GCCCAAGAAAGAGGAGCACAAGTCCAGGCGAAAATAGATGAAGAGACCTGTGGCCTCTAAGACTCGTGAAGCTTTAGCTTGAAGAAACAAAGTCTAGATGGAAAATTGCAAGTCACAACTGGGCCGAGAAAAGCCGAGCCAGTTGGACTTGAGGGGGAGTGTTAGAATATGCAAAGACAAGAAACAAAGAAAGGAATCTCACATGGAAGAAAAAGAGGAGAAAAAATATGTATATATGTAGAAATGTGGGGTCTAAGAACAAGCCAATTGGTTTTGTTCAAGTTGGTACTCACACACTTCTACATATTTACACATCTTTTCTCCTCTTTTTCTTCCATGTGGGATTCCTTTCTTTGTTTCTTGTCTTTGCATAGTCCAACAGAAAAGCATAACTTGATGAACACTCCTGCTTGTTTCCTTTATGATTTGCACTGAAAATTTGTTTACAAATTGCTTGATCATCTCTTGCAGGACTTGCGTAAAATTTTTTTACCTGATTGTGCAGGTCATTTGTTTTATGAAGCTTGCACGATGGCTTGAAACATCTTTTTTCTCTTGCTTCATTTGTGCGACTAACCATATTTGAAGCAATTCGCTAGTTGGATTGGGCCGCATTGTCCAAGACGCAACCAGCTGCACCAATCATTATCTATGCAGTCACATGATATTCAGGTGAGACTGAATCTCTGCGCTGTGTTCGTTTCTGTTGGACATTACGACTGGTTCTTACCCTTTTGATTCAATATTTGTATACCAATATGTCAAATTTCATTTTGTTGAAGTACATTACTCTAACGGTGGAATCAGTACAATGTCATATTTTAATTTACTTCCGGAGAATCAAACGCTTGACCTCTTAGGGATGTTAGACAATTCCAGTGCCAATGATGATATGTTGGTATGTGCTTGTGAATTAACCAAATCAATTATTTCTTCTGTGGTTTTAAATATGAAATGGTCTTTAATTTTGAAAACCATAGAGAAAATAAATAAGAGAGATTTATTTTTGCTTGATTAGCTCTATTTTTTCATTATGTAACATAAAATGCCTAATATTGTTTTTATTATTTGTAGATTACTTTATCACAAGTTTGATTAATGTTAGAGTTGATGTGGAATGCCAATTTGTTTATATGGTTGCCTTATTGGTTGTTTTAGAGTTATTTGCGTTGTTTGTTAGAAATTTGAAGTTGTTACAAGTGCTTACAGTTTGTAAAGGGATGCAAGAGAAACCGGGAATGCAGGCGGGCAAGCCAATGAATCGCTCTTCCAAACCATTTGGAAACGCGTTTTATGGTGCCGGTTCAGGACTTATTCTAGAGGGATTGGGTGCATATGGAGAGAGAATTCTTGTATCTGGCTTCGAATATGTGCAAAACAATGTAAGTTGAGGACTTATATGCAGCTACTTGGTTTATTTGAAATAACAGGATTGTGGCTTCTCATTTCTGTCTAGGTAGGTCACTGGACCAGGATAACAGAGCCAGTTGAAGGCAAGCTTTCTTATAAACCACCGATAAAAACATAAATGCTCCTGATTCGTACATCCCATTCATGGCCTTAGCTACATACTCTGTTCTTGCTGGCATCTCATTGGGTCTGTCCAGAAAGTATGTGCACCGTTCGTTCTGTTCTATGCTATGCTTACTCCGGAAGCCTTAAATGTTAAATGAGTCTCAGGATGGATGTCTCAGGTGATTCTGCTAAAGGTTTCATTGCCGTTGCTTGGAAGGGGAGAGGCACCATTACTCCGACATGGTAACGTATTCCGGCTATACATTCACAGGGATGCATCTTGCTGTGATTGAACGAATGGTGACCAGCTACAGATATGTTCTGATAATTTTGTGGAAATGCCTATGCATTGCCATCTTCTTGGTGAAAACAATGAAGAGGACTCTTTTCGCCAGAGTTTGGAAGCTATGATTCCAGCCAGCATCACTACCAAACCAGTTCCCATTGATGTTTTAGGTTAGCAACACTTCTGGGAATTGGTTTCTCTCAAAGATCTTACTTCCTAGTGAAGGATCATGATGTCAGGATCAAATTGAGGGTTGTCTAATAATAATACTTTATTAATAATAATTCAATTTTTTAAAATTTAATAAAAAAAGCGAATCAGTGTCTAATAATAATAATAATAATAATAATAATAATAACAATAATAATAATATTATTATTATTATAAAATTATAAATATAAAAAAAAGAAATAAAAAATGTTAAATACTTAATAAGAGAAAGAAAAATAAATAAACAAAAAGATATATAAATGAATAGAGAAGAAAATTGAGAGGGGTTAAGAGAGAGAAATTATCTTAAGTTAATTGGAGGAGAATTGTGCATATATATATATATATATATATTTTGTGTAGAATTGCGTTGAAATATTTCGAAAAAATTTGATGGAAAATTCAAACAGAATTTTTTGGAAATTTTTTTGGAGAGAATTATATGAAACTTGTATATTTTGGCGGGAAATGTTATTTTGTTGCCTAAAAATTCTTTTTTTTTAGCCGAAAAAATTCCTTCGTCGGAAATTTTCCCCGAATTCGTATAAAATTTCCACGAGATTTGTCTAAAGTTTTTTAGAAAAAGAATTATTTTTCAAAGGAAAAATACCATTTTTTAAAAAAAAATATTTTGTCAAAAAATTATCCTTTCTCATCGTAGAAAAAATTCCGACGAATTTAATCAGAAATTTCCTACAAAATTTGTCGAAAAATACCATATTAACGAAATTTTAAATTTTTTTCAGTAAATAGAATTTTCCAACAAATTTCTTCAGAAAATTAATTTTTCCAACGAATCGAAAATTTCCAATGTAATTTTTTCATCGAAGAATGTTGTAGTGATAGAAAATATTGATGAACAATAAAAATTTTGTATAATCATAATAATAAGATTTACAAATAATTCTACACGTCATAATTTTGATCTCTGTTACGTACAATTGTCTCAAGATCGATGTTATGTTGATGTTTAGATCAGACAAAAATCGACACATAATGTCAAGATAAATTACGTCCGATAACTTTACTGAATTCAATTAAAAAAGTTACAAAAACCGAAATCAATAAAATTAATCAAATATTAAGAATAAAATCAATATATACAAAAAATTTTTTATAAACATTTTATAACAAATATTAAAAATTTTCAACTCTTTAAATAAATGTGAATTTCGTGTATAATATATTTTTAATAAAAAAAATTATCACTATTGTAAAATAAATCTCCCCAATTTTCTTAATTAATACAATAAAAATTTATATAGTTATCTATATTTTATATTATAAAAACAGATAATCTCATATCTTAAATTTTGTTATAAAATAACTTCTTCCATATTTTACTCCCAATTCTACTTATCCATTCTGGTTTATGCATGCACACGTCGTTATTCACAGAGACCTCCTTCTTCCTTCTTGATATCACCACCAAGGCAGTGACAACTCCACTCCATGTACTTCCTGAACCAAGATATATAGCAAGATTAATATCACCACCAATACCTTGTACTTCAAGAGTAACAATGGACCACAAAGAACGAGTGTTTCAAATGTTTGACAGGAATGGTGATGGGAAGATTACCGAGAAAGAGTTGAATGACACCTTGGAGAACATGGGAGCATTCGTTTCTGATGTTGACTTGGCTCAAATGATTGAAAAGGTAGATGTTGATAAAGATGGTTGTGTTGATCTTGATGAGTTTGGAGAACTTTACTAGTCCATAATGGAGGTGAAGGATGAAGAGAATGATATGAGGGAAGCTTTCAACGTATTTGATAGGAATGGTGATGGTTATATTTCTGTTGATGAGTTAGTGAATGTTTTGGACTCTCTAGGGCATGCATAAAGAAGGCAGGAGTTTCGAAGATTGTAAGAAAATGATCATGAGCATGTTAAAAGTGATGGTGATGGAAGAATAGATTTTAGTGAGTTTAGCCAAATGATGAAAGGTTGTGGCTTCAGTGCTCGCGACCGATTTACTACAGAATCTTGAAGCTGTATTCTCTAGTTTGGTATATATATGTTTTTTCCAGTTTAGTTTTTATTTGATTAATTACTCATTTATTGATTTATTTCAAGTTTCTTTCTGTAGGCTTCTTCTTGTTGTATTTTAATTCCATTAAGGATTCAATTCTTGATGTTGGGTTCTTCATCACAATTCATACTATCCTTTGCAACTCTCCCGCCGAATTCAAAACCAAAACCAAAAAATGCAGCAAACAGAAAACATTTTATTTCTCTGCTGAAACAATGCAAACATGTGAATGAAATTCTGCCAATCCATGGTAACATCATTAGAACCAACAATCACCATGACCATTTCGTTGTTTTCGGGCTCATTCGTGTTTCTTCCAATCTCAAATCCATTGACTATGCTTGCAAAATCTTCTCCCACACACCGAACCCCAATGTGTATATCTATACTGCTCTTATTGACGGGTATGTTTCATTTGGATGTTTTGTTGATGGGATTGAATTGTATTGTCAAATGATTAGTCGAGCAATTATGCCTGATGCTTATGTGATTGCATCAGTTTTGAAAGCTTGTGGCTTTTGTTGTCGATTGATGGAAGGAAAAGTAGTTCATGGCCATATTATAAAACTTGGTTTAGGCTCGAAAAGATCAATAAGGATGAAATTGATGGAGGTATATGGGAAATGCGGAGAATTTGAAAATGCAAGGATGATATTCGATGAAATGCCTGAACGAGATGTGGTTGCATCGACAATCTTGATGAATTGTTATTTCGATTACGGGTTGGTCCGAGAGGCAAGTGAGGTGTTTAGTTTAATTGGGGATTGTAAAGATACGGTTTGTTCGACTGCAATGATTGATGGGTTGGTTAGGAATGGAGAGATGAACATGGCGCTAGAAGTGTTCAGAGAAATGCAAAAGGAAGGTTTGAGACCTAATGAGGTCACCGTTGTTTGTGTTTTGTCAGCTTGTTCTCAGTTGGGGGCTTTGCAGCTTGGAAGATGGGTGCATTCTTATCTGGACAAGTTTCAGATTGAGCTTAACCATTTTGTTGGAGGCGCTTTGATCACTATGTATTCTCGGTGTGGCGACATCGACAGGGCGAAACAGGTTTTTGAAGAGATGAAACAGAGGACTGTTATCACCTATAATTCAATGATCATGGGATTTTCCTTACATGGGAAGAGTAATGAAGCAATTGAGTTGTTTAAACAAATGAAGAAGCAAGGATTTCAACCAAACAGTATCACTTTTGTTGGATTGTTGAATGCTTGTAGCCATGGCGGTCTAGCTGATTTGGGATTCAAAATCTTCAGCTCAATGAAAGAAGATTATGGCATTCAACCACAGATAGAGCACTATGGATGTATGGTTGATCTTCTTGGTCGTTTAGGCAGACTTGAAGAGGCTTATAATCTTATTAAGACAATGAAAGTGAAACCCGATCATGTCATGTTGGGAGCTTTGTTAAGTGCTTGTAAAATACACGGTAACACAAAATTAGGAGAACAAGTTGCAGAGAGCTTGATGACATGTGGAGTTGCAGATTCAGGAACTTATGTTCTACTGTCAAATGTGTATTCTTCATCACAAAGATGGGAAGAAGCTGCACTAGTGAGAGAAAAGATGAAGGCAGCAAATTTAGAGAAAGAACCAGGCTGTAGTTCCATAGAAATCAACTCTGAGATCCATGAGTTCCTCGTAGGCGACATTAAACACCCTCAGAAGGAAGAAATATATAAAAAACTGGATGAACTGAACCAGTTATTGAGATTGGAGGGATACACTCCATCAACAGAGTTGGTTCTACATGATATTGAGAATTCTCAGAAAGAATTGGCTTTGGCCATACACAGTGAGAGGCTTGCTATATCTTATGGGCTAATTTCAACGAAGCCGATGACAACTATAAGGGTTGTAAAGAATCTGAGAGTGTGCAATGATTGCCATTTGTTTATCAAACTCATTGCGAAGATTACTAGGAGGAAAATAATTGTCAGAGATCGCAATAGGTTTCATCATTTTGAAGATGGAGCTTGTTCATGTGGTGATTACTGGTGAAAATGGTGAAAACAAAGTAATTCTACTGTGTGATGTGAGTAAATTGTGTTTTTTCGTTTCCTGTTTTCATGTATGCAATATATTATTCTCAGAGACCATATGATCACAACTCTGAAATTCTTAGATGTACTTCATCTTACTTGAGCTTGCATCACAAATCATTCGAAACTAAGCAAATTAATGGTGAAAACTTCAAGAAAAACACATTGTTCTTCTTCCTCCTTTCACCATTGTTCTTGACTTTAAAATGAAAACAAAGAAGAGAAAATGAAGCTCTGTTCTTTAATCATGTTAGAGCTGTAAAGCCACCACCTTTCATCATTTGTCTAAACTCACTAAAATCTATCCTTCCATCACCATCCACATCAACCTTCATGATCATTTCCTTACAATCCTCGAAACTTCTGCATTCTTTATGCCCTAGAGAGCCCAAAACATTCCTCAACTCATCAACAGAAATGTAACCATCACCATTCTTATCAAACACATTGAAAGCTTCCTTCATATCATTCTCTTCATCCTTCTCCTCCATTATAGACTGGTAAAGCTCTCCATACTCAACAAGATCAACACAACCATCTTTGTTAACATCTATGTTTTCAATCATTCGAGCCAAGTCAATATCGGGAATGAATATTCCCATGTTCTCCAAAGAGTCATTCAGCTCTTTCTTGGTGATATTTCCATCACCATTTCTGTCAAACATTTGAAACACTCTTTCGAGTTCTGTGTGGTCCATTGTTTCTCTTGCAGCACAAGGAGTTGGTGGCGATATTGAGCGTTGCTATAAATCTTTAGTTCGGGAAATGTTTGGAGAAGTGTTGCTATGGCCTTGGCGGTGATGACAAAAAGGGGGAACGAGAAACCAGCTTTCAAGCCGTAATCATTCATCGATCTGCTGCCAAAATTATAAGATTTTGGAGATTTGTTATTAATTACAAAATCACTTCCCTTGTCTACCAACTTTTGACTTTACCCCTAACCTTCATTTTAATCACAGCAAATACCACTTCCTTCGCTAAACTTGTCCATTGTCTCCATCTGGAAAATCTGACTCGATTTCGATATCCGGTGGAGTCCTACGCCGTCGTACTGATCGATTCACTGAATTTCACATTTCTACCTCGATTTTTTCCGGAAATTCAAAATTTCCCTGTCAGGTAAAAAGATTGAACTCATAAGCTCTCTCTCTTTTATTCCTTTTATGTTTCGTACTAATGCGTTCGATAAGCATAAAGTTAAATGAAAATTGATTCAATTTTGAGGTGGTGTACGTGCTGTGAATACTTAGAGCTGAGAAATTAGTGAATGATAGTAAGTTTTATTGAGCGAACATTGAATTGATAACGAAGTGATTGATTAGATGCAAAAGAAGGAATGCGAAGAGTACTTCCGGAAGCTTCCTAGGAAAGAGTTGCAAAGCTTGTGTAAGAAATGCAGTTTGCCTGCCAGAAAATCAAGTTCTCATATGGTCGAATCTTTGCTCTTTTATTTTCAGGTATTGCTTTTTTAATGATATTAGCCGTGTAAATCTTCAATTGTTCATCCATAATTGTTTGATTGTCCAGGATTTGTTTGATGGATTTAAGTTAATTAATTGTGTGATTGTTCGTAGAGGAAAGGTTACATATCGTCGGACAAATGGATAACGGGAAATCGAGAAGCTTTACAACCAAGTGAACCAACACCTATTGTACCTGTATTGCAGCCTGATTCTTCGTTGAATCGGAATGGAAATGCTTTC
This sequence comes from Breynia disticha f. nivosa, assembly GCA_948193385.1. NCBI lineage: Eukaryota > Viridiplantae > Streptophyta > Magnoliopsida > Malpighiales > Phyllanthaceae > Breynia > Breynia disticha. The sequence goes on from CANYCX013666297.1 coordinate 7,793, forward strand.
AGAGGTTTATGTAATGATATGCTTAAAGTTTTTGCTACTAAATGTGGATACTATACTTAGTTTTTAGCTTTCTTTCGCAATTATGTTGCGTCTTAAATTTAATTCTCATGGATATTTGTGGTTACTTGTGCAGATAATAATGGGATTAGTAGATGTAGTGGAGAGAAGGGAGACACATGGAACGGAAACAGTAGCTTTATCGAGGCAGTAAAGTTCCAGTTATCTCCTCAATATGCTCCTCAGTTTTGTCCCAGAAACGTAAATACTGGTGTAAATTCTTCTTCTGTGGTTTCTTCCTCGAGAGTTCCAGCATTTGAATTTTTTGTAAGTTCAGAGGAGGGACTGAACCTCTGCGTCGATTTGAGTTCAAGCCCGTCAGATTTGATTAAGAAATGTAAAGATCAAGTTAATTTATCTGAAAATGTGAGCACAACAAAGTCTTGCAGTCTTCATCGTGAGCTTGGACGAAAGGGGGAGAGTAATAATAAACAAAGTAATGGTTCTGTCGTTTGCAGCGTGGATGGTGAGCTAGTGGTTGATGGTCATGCTCAAAATGAAGTTTATCTTAGCCCGGCATTGGAAGAAAATTTTCACTTGGTTCTTCATCCTGATGAAGGTAGCATTTCTACGGTGTCATTGCCTACCTGTTGTGAAGAAGTTAATGTCCTAGGATGCTTAGAAAAAGATCAAATACCTATCCCACTGAAATCTAACTCTGTTGTACAAAGCTTTACAACCCTAAATACTGCGGTTGACATAAAAAAAGGGTGCAGTGGTACTCTTGATTCAGATATGACAGATACGCCAATAGAAAAGACGGCCTGCAATTTTGGGGTGAACACCTCATCAGATGGATTTGTGGATATTAATGCAGTGGATCATCTGAATTTAAAACCTGATGACGAAGTTTATGAGAATTCAACCATTCAGGATAGTTGCAATCATGAGAATACAAGTATAGCGCTTGATCATCTGTATTCAAAGCCTGATGATGAGGTATATGAGAACTCGGCTCTTGGGGACTGTTGTAATCATGAGAATAATAGTGTTGTGGTTGTTCAGCATTTGGCTAATCATTCAGTGGAGATGCAGCTATCCGAGGCAGAAAACCACAACAAAGATACACGATGTTCACCTCACAAAAGTAAGGAAAATTTTGATTTAGTGGATTTGGTAAGGAAAATTTTGATTTAGTGGATTTGGTGGACTATATGAGAACTGGGCTAGATGCATCAGCCAATTCAAGTGAGATTGGTCTCTCTAGGAAACCCGTGCTTTCATGCTCCGAAGAACAGGTATTACCTTTTTCACGTAGTTGCAGTAATAATAAGTATTTCATTATATAGTTGCTTCTGGATGGTTGCTTTTGCCTTAGAGTTATCCTGTTTGATTGAAATTATGTCATGGAGCTGCAAATTCTCTTGAGGATATTATACTTGAATAAAACCTTTCATGTTTCATATCTTCTGAAATAATTTATTGGATTCTTTGAAGATAAAATAAACAAACAAATAATTTATGATGTTATGAATTCTAAATTATTGAAGTTTTAGAATATAGGTTCCTATTTGGAGAGAAGCTTGAATGGACAATTACATGTGCACATTTTTTGTTCTTCCTGCAGTCATTTTCATCCTAGAACATAAATGGCCAATGAAACAGGCTTAGATTAATAAGAAAGTAAAACCTAGAAATGCTGCAAAGCAAATCTTAGGAGAATGACATCATTTATTCGAAATGTTATTTAGTTTCTTCAAAGACTCAAAAATAAATTTAAAATGGTTTAAATAATTCGGCTGGAATGCGTACGTTTTCCTTTTGATTAATATCTAGCATATCGATACCTTGTATGCTGCTGAATTGCGAGTATACACACCCTTTTGCAGGAATTAAGCAATGTTGTTAATCTTCAGGAGAGCTCAGTGTATGTGCTGCTGTTCTTAACAACAATAATATTTTAAAAATGTTTACACTATATTCTCATCTCTCCCTAATATTTGGCTTCCTTCAGATGCTCAGAAGTTAATAACTCGTCCGAGAAGACATGTTTGAAATCTGGCAATGTGAAATCAACTAAAGGATATCGAAGAAAGAGGCTGCATGTAGACAGCGAGGGTCTAAGTGACTGCATTAATATGTAATTTTTGAGAAGCATGAAGCATTCTGCTGGAGAAATCCTACCCAGGAGATCCACTCGGCTAGTCCTAAGGTTGCCTTTTTCTTTGTGGTCTTTGCGAATTTTTATACAACTGAAGTATGCCGTCTGATCCATTCCTTGCTTTCCCACATCCAGTAAGCCTCTGGGGCAAATGCAGTTTGCATCACGAGGAATTTCCTTATCCAATTGCCTCCAGGGTCATTGCTTATACCTTCTTGTAAGTAATTCCATTCTGCACCTCATTATTGAATACTGTAATGCACTTGCAGCAAATGCCAGTTTCCAGGAAATTAACTGAAGATATCATCAATGTCCACAACAGAAATTTCACAATCGAGTCTACAGCTGCCAACTCAAGGTAGGGATTCTTCGAAGCTCATTCATGACTCGGTTTTATATTAAAAGAGTCGAGTATGAACAAATTTTTGATCTCGTTCTATAAATGAGCTTAGCTTAAAAACTCTAAAGCTCACGAATAAATTCGTTAGAACATTTATGAACAAATTTGTGAATAAACTCTATAATTTATTTATTTTTCATATTAATGTCATTCTATATTTCTCAGTATTTTGAATAAATATATAATTCTTTTTAATTAAAAATAATAACTTTATTAATATATAAAAAATTAAAATTACTCATAACATTTAATAAAAAATTTATTAATTTTCAAGTTTATATCAGCTCAATTTGTATTTTAATTTTTGTTCATGCAGTGAAGCTCGAAAAACTCATCAACATGTTTGTTAATTCGCAAACTTTAAATAAGTAAAACTTGAAAAGAATTTAAAACTCGATAAAAAAAACTCGACAAGAGATTGAACGTTGAAAATTTTAAACGAGGTAGGTTTAAATACTCTAAAATTGACTTGAATTATAGCACTGTCTACAATAAAAAAAATGAAGAAAGAAGAAAGCAAGTAAGAGCAACAAATCAGATTGTAAACGAAGAAGCAGTGAAGTTTCTGTCAGCAGCAAAACGCTAGAAGGAGGGCTTGAACCTCCGACCTTGTGGTTAACAGCCACACGCTCTAACCAACTGAGCTATTCCAGCTATGGGTTCACTCCATTTTTACAAAATAACTAAACCTAATCTTCCATTGAAAAACTTAAGATGAATCAATTAACCATTTTAAATTGCTTTCTACTTGTAGGACCACTACTTCTTCTACACTTCTACTTACTTGAATCGTCTAAATTCACGGCTGTTAAAAACAGACGGAGAGTTTTACTATGAGTCTTCTCTTTGAGGGAACTCAATAAAACAAAATTTTTTGATCATTATATTTAACAAAAATGAATCTGAATCTTTTATTTTTTAGTAAAAAACAGTTTTAATTTTACGTAATCGGTATAATTTTAATAAAATGAAGAAGGGGACTCCTTAAAGCCTAAAGGCCTCATATTAAAATTTACCCTAAAAATTGTTGTTATTTTTACATTACATTCTATTTTCCCTAACAAGTTTTTATGTAAAAAGCCCTAAGAAAAAAATGAGTGGAGAGGGTAATTGGGAAGATTTGGAGTTAGATTGCATAGTAAATATTGTTGGAAGAGCACTAGTTCTTATTGTTCAATTTGTTTGCAAATTATGGTACAAAGCTAGTCTTCAACCCTCATGTTGCCTACAACTCAACTTTACAATGTTTATAAATAATGATATTTGATAGAAGAAAATTGCGATATGATTTCGACTTTTTGAACTTAATTGACACCCCTATTGATAATTCTAGCTTCGTCATTTCAAGGGTTTACTTGGTTTGAGCAAAGTAGATTAAGAAAGTCTAACTTTCGAGAAAATAGAAAAACATGTTCCAAATGAGAGTTCTAGTTCTTAAAAAATCTGCGTTTCTCAATATAAGAGAATTTACTTCCTAGTTAAACTCAGTTGAGTACAACTTGCTTAGAGAATTCATTTTTATATTTAAAAATTGTCAATGTATTTTTTAAAAGAATTAAACATTACTCATTTAAAATATATTTTAAATAAATAATAATATTTAATTTTAAGAATAATATTATATAATTTTTTTATGAGAAATATATTTTAAATAAATAATATAATTATGATTATAAGAATCTCACAACTAAAACAAATAGGTTTTTTCATACTTTTTTAAAAATAATTTTTAAAAAATTACAACTCCTAAAAAGTACAATTTCTAAAAAATATATTTTTTAAAAGTTTCATTTAATTGAACCAAGTAAAAGTGGTTGTCATAATGTTATGTTTTTGTCTATAATATTTTTATTTGCCGCTTAAGTGTTCCGCCCCTATAGCTCAGTGGTAGAGCGTCAGTCTTGTAAACTGAAGGTCCGTAGTTCGATCCTGCGTGGGGGCATCAAACCTTCTTATTTTTTTCATTTTCCACCCACGACACATGGAACATACTTGTAATAACAGTAATCTTCTCATTTTTTGGATTCAGGTGGTATCAAGAAAAGAACCCTTCTCATTGTTAGATCACAATCCATAAATTACCATCTTAATCTTACAATAATCACTTCTTACTAACCAACAAACTTACATTTCAACTCACCACCATTAATGAAGCTTCAAGAATCATGATTTGCTTCTTCTTTTCCAGGTTGCCAGTTTTGTTTCAGAAATTATGCTGCAAGAACAAGTTCTCCTGAGGTGATGCAGGCCCAATTTCTTCCTCTAAACTCCTTAATCCATCTCCAAATCCACTTCCATGGTGTGTCAGGCTTCTTGCTTCCAGCCCCTTCCCATCAACATCTGCTTCTGAGACTGATGATTTCCTTCTCTGTGAAGATGTCACACTTGGAAATGTTATCCATGAGGGAGCTCGGAACTCGATTCTTTGATCCTCACTTTCCAGTGCTACTTCTGTGCTTTCTGAGGCTGATCTTTTTGATGATCTTTGAGAGGATTTCTTGTGTAATCTACTGCTTCCGAGAACGACTTCTGTTGGTAATATTGGTTGTTCAATCGATGGACTTCCCATTAGCTGCGCTAGTGCTCTTTCTAATGCTGTTGTTACTTTATCCATTGATGGTCTTTCCTTTCCTCTCATCCTGACACACTTGCAGGCTACATTTGCTATTCTTTTTAATGCTTCAGGATCCGACGGCGGCTTCAGGATTGGATCGAGAATTACTTCTACTTCTCCGGCTTTGATCAAAGGAACTGCCCATTCAACGATATTTCCTTCTTCGTACTGCATATCTATAGCCTTTCGCCCGCTCAGGATTTCTAATAGCAACACACCAAAGCTGTAAACATCGGATTTTGTAGTAAGGTAGTGAAGCCTGTAGTACTCTGGATCGAGATATCCAAGTGTTCCGGCTGGTAACTCTGCTAATGGCGAGCTACTATCTGCTGGTCCCAACAAGGAGAGACCGAAATCAGCTACTCGAGCATTGTGTTCTTCATCAATAAGAATGTTTGAAGATTTGATATCTCGATGAATTACAGGAGGACAGGCGTAACCGTGCAAGTACTCGATTCCTCTGGCAGCTTGGACAGCAATGGTAACTCGTCGAACCCAATCCAATTGCTCTTTCCTTGCCTTGTTCTTCCCGTGGAGGTGTTGATGCAAAGATCCGTGAGCCATGAACTCGTAAACCAGAAGCCGTTCGCCGCCTTCCTCACAGTAGCCGAGCAGATTGAGCAAGTGAGCATGGTTTAGTCTTGATAACAGGTCAAGCTCAGTATGGAATTCTTTAGAGTTTTTCTGCATATCAGAAGACACAACAGCTTTTTTAACTGCAACCACTGTCCCATCCTTTAGAACTCCTTTATAAACACAGGAAAAACTTCCTTTTCCTACCACTGATTCTTCTTTGAATCCGCTTGTGGCTCTTTCCAGTTCCTCATAAGTGAACATCTGAGCCCTTCTTATCTTAAGTTCGTCGAAATCAGGACGGATCTTCCCATGAACTTTAGAAAATGAACCATTCCCTCTATTTTTCCTGGACTTGGAGTCTCCATGTGAACACTGACAGTTCCTTAATCGAAAACGAACATACAAAACAGCAGTTATAGCTACAACAATCACCAAAAACACACCAAAGATGACCTCTGCAACAACGACAGGCAATTGCATTGCCCAAAACCTTTCGTTTTTCCTTACCGCAGCATTGTTGGAATACAAAGACGAGCAGTTCGAAAAGCATTCTGTTGAAGAACAACTAGAGCAATTATAATCACACAGGCGGTCCGATTTCAATGTACATTCATTTTTCTGGTACATTTCAGGAGGGCAACCATTGGTGCAGGGCAAGCAGACATGAGAACCAGGAGACTTGCAAGGTGCATTTTCACCACTAAATTCATAAGAACCAGGCACACAGGGAGTGTTCTTACATAGTCCTGGAGAGACAGCAACGGGAAGAGAACTCGGAAAACCGAGTCCCCAACAAACTGGTAAGAGAAGCTTCTCAGCAAGAATACCACAAGTGAAGTAATTTCCAGCAGCAATTTCATAGACCTTAATGCCTGGAGGAGGTGGAGTGCTTGGCTTCACCGTAAAACCCCAACAAATCACGCTGCGGTCGTAGCTCTTGATTCCACAAGCATGGAACTTTCCACCAACAACTGAAATCAAGGGATTTGGTGGAGGCAAATCAACATTTCCTTGACCTGAATAAGCTACTGATATCTCTTCTTCAAGATTCAAACTTCTTCCCCAACAAAATGCTCTTGAATTTAACCCCTCTTGAATCCCACAAACATGATACCCTCCAGCTGCAACACTCTGAAACCTCATCTCTTTAGGAATTAAGCTGATAACACGGCTACTAGTTTGATCACCCCAACAGAACACAGTCTTATTCTCAGAGAATAAACCACAATTAAACTCAGATCCAGCTGAGATTGATTGAATCTGACCATCAAACACATAATTCTTGGTCATGTTATAGCCCCAACAATCAACAAGAGAATAGTTTCTGTTCTTACCAGTTAAAGGCTTTCTCAAACCACACAAATGATAATCACCAGCACTGATTTCTACATACTCAGCATCTTTGATCATAGGCTGAGGAACACCCATTTGAATGTATCCACTACTTCCCCAACAATATGGCTGATTAGATTCCAAAAGAAGTCCACAAACAAAGCCATCCCCAGCACTCAAACCAATGAAAGGAAAATGTGAAGGAGTGCCATAGATTATGGCTGAATTTGAACCATAACAGTTCACAAGATGAGAACCATCTGATTTTAAACCACAAAAAACAGGACCATTCTCACCATATGATATTGCAATTGAAGACATTGAGCCTAGTCCTGTGACCAACCACATCACATCTGAAACAACCACCATTTGAAGCACAACCACTCCAATACCCCATTGCCAAATCTTTAAAACACACAGAGGATTCAAACTCTCCATAGCCAACAACCACCTATATACAATTACAAAACAATGCAGCCCTTACTCTATACTTGATATTAATAACCCAACAACACACCATAAGCACTCAAAATTTCAACACTTGATGACTTGCTTGTTAATATCTCAAACCAAGATGATATCTTTTCACATTTATACAACTGTCTCCTTTTGAATCCATGCAAAATGCAGTAACTTTGAAAGAATCATAAAATTTCAATTCTCTTCAAACAAACTCGTGAAGAAAATAACAGGATCCTAAAGTTCCAAACTTCAATAGCCTCATAAAAAAAAAAAAAACCAAAATGGTTAAATTAACAAAAAACTCAAAACTTAAAGTAACTGTAGTTCACGCTCAACTTCACATTCTCTTACAACCAACAAAACAATATAAATCAAAGCGCAGAACGCCATGCCTCTCTTTCAAAAACAAACTTACACACAAATGAAGTATCCGAAGAGAAATGGTAGCATTATAACACGAAAAGACTCGAGTTTGCTGAATATAAAACAAAAAAAAAAGCTCTCTTTTTTGAGTGGAGAATAGGATTAGCAGTGAGTGAATGTATTGAAGTGACAAAAAAAGGTAATGTGAGAGTGAGTGTGAGGTGGGATTTGTCGATGGTGGTTACCTAGAGTGATGAGGTTGCAGGCAAGAATACGGAGAGAGAGAGAGAAATAAATGTGCATGAAACTGCAGCTTGTGAAGATGGGCAAGTGTGTAGGTGAATGCAATAAATGAGGAAGTTAATGCAGTTTTTGATCTTTTCTCATTTTCATTGCATGGATTACTGTATTTCCTTTTATTTCCTTATCATCGTTTGAATTTTTTGTTTCTACATTTCTTATCAATGACACTGAAATTTCCAGTTTTGATCTTTGTTTCTCTCTTTTCTTTCGCTTTTTGGTTTCATGCAAATTAAAATTGTTTCATCGCTACTGGTTTTACATTCTCTGTATCGTTTGATATAGAATACACACATGCGGGGCGGGCCTTTACGGGGACGCAAGCAACTAGGATGAGATCTTCGGGACTTCTTTTTCCGTCCCCGTTCCCAAAATTTCGAACTCAAATCATCTCCGCTTCCATTTCAGTCCCGTATCGGGATCCCCGCGGGGATTTTCTTACACGCTTTAATACTAAAATTTAATTTTTTGAAAAAAATATATAAATAATATATATATATAATTAATTAATTAATATATATTAACGGGTATAGATACGGGCATTACCCAACGGAGATTTCCCGTCGGGGACGGGAATTCCCCACAGGGATTGAGGAGATATCCTCTCCGTCTCCGTCCCCATTTTTGTAATCTGGGAATCCTCGTCCCCATACTCGGTCAAACCGAAGATTCTCTGGTCAAAACGAGACGTGGAATGGGTTCCCTATGGGTTCCAGGTTCAATTGTCATTCCTAGACGCTAGGGGTGTCTATTCGGTTGGTTTCGGTGACCGAACCAAAAAAATAAAAACCGAATTCCTTAAAAATGACAAACCGAACCAATCCAAATATATATTATAACCGAACCGAACCGAAATTTTCGGTTCGGTTCGGTCGGTTAACCGAATTTATTTTTTATTATTATATTATTTATTATTTGATTATTTAATTAATATTATTTTATTCGATATCCTTTTTCAATATTATATTATTAGTTATGACCATTTCTCTACTTATTAATTATTTAGGTCACTATAATTATTTTTTGAAAAAATATTATGAGTATTAAATATATAATAAAATATTAATTTATAAAAAAATTCGGTTTTCGGTCGGTTTTTCGGTTTTCACCGAACCGACCGAAAACCGAAATTGTTATTACAAAACCGAACCGAACCGACCGAAATATATAAATAACCAATCCAAACCGAAATTTTCGGTTCGATTTCGGTCGGTTCGGTCGGTTTCACCAAACTTTGGACGCCCCTACTAGCCGCAACTCTCTTCTTCACTTAGAAAATATTAAAATTCTTGTGTTGATTTGTTTATTATCTATATAATTTAAATATCGTCCCAACTTTTTTTAGGGGTCAATTTACAAATCATATATTAATAGCTGAATATTATTATTATTATTATTATTATTATTATTATTATTATTATTAATGATAAAATATGAAATAATGAGATCAATAAGAGGATTTTTTGGTGGTGGAAATTAATAATAATTAATTAAAAATGAATAGAGATTAGTTATGATAAATAGTAAGCAAAGAAAGGAATGTGATGTCCCTTCAAAAAAATGAAAGAATGTACGTTTGATGTTATTAATTTCCACATTATTGGTGAAAGCTCCAAATATCCTTCAATTCCTCTCTACAACTTTCCTCATTCATCTACCTTTCTTTTCATCCATCCATTTCTTCATACCTTTCTCACACACACTTAACTCTATATCATTTGTTGTTGCATCCACTCCATCCCATAAATTCAATATTCAATACATATCTCTACTCACAACTCGCGTCGGAAAGAGTTACGTATCTAAAATTTTTTTACAATGGCAAAGAAATAGATGAGTTTAAAGTAGTACCAGAGGAGAGATGATAAAGAGGACAGTATTATAAAAAAAATTCCACTAAGAAAAAGCATTAGTCGTTGAATTTAGCATTCACGTAGACGTTGAACTTAGCGCCCATGTGAACTTCGTCTACGTGGTCGTTAAATTTTTTGCTTCCACGTGGACGCTAAACGAATTAGCGTTCAACATTTTAGCATCCAAACTTGTGGACGTTAATTGCATTTAGCGGCCTAATTTGTGTATTTAGCGTCCAAAATTCCCCCATTTTTTTGCAATATACGGTAAGAAAAGAGACTACAGAAAGAAACACAACGAGAGAGCAGCATCTCTCCCCTTTTATATCCTTCAATATGATTTTAAGCTCAAAAAAATAAACTAAAAGGTTAGTTGAAAACTTAATAACTTAGGAGCTTTTGATAATAAAAGGTAGGAATATGAAAGAAAGAACAAGATTTAGAAGGTAGTTATCATCTCATTTTCAATCTCAAAATGTGAGAGATCCTTTAAATTAATTAATATTACCAACCAACCAAGTGTTAGTGTTAAGAACTTATGGGGGACCATTATTATATTTAAACATCATATTAATTACATTCATTTAAATTATATTTTCATTAGCATTAAATAAATCATATCTTTGTTCCAAAACTTGTTTTTTTTATGGTAATTTCCTCCTGAATTTCGGTTTCTTTGTCATTGTTTCTTCAATTTTTGGGATTTTATATTGCTCAGATTGGTTTTTGTTAATTAATGATTTATTTGCATGAATAATTAACGTTTATGTATTAAAAAAATAGTCTGATTTTTGGTAAGAAAACCAGGAAATTTAGGAGAATTCACATGCTCAATCTTGGATCACTCGTTGACTAAAATGAAAAAAAAATGTACTCTCTCCGTTCTTAAATAAGTACTCTTTTACGTTCAAATTTTGTTTTAAAATAAGTGTATTTTTAGAAATTTAACACACTTTTTATTTAAATTATCCATCTTTAAATTTCATTTTCATTCTCTAAAAATTAAAAAAATCTCATTTTTTTTAAAACTAAGACCAATAAGCTCTTTAGTATTAAATATTTTCTAATAATACAAAAACAAATGCATTAGAACACTGAATTTTAAATAAACAGAAAAGAATCTTTTTTTACTTATTAAAATTATTTCTTAATCTGTATATTCATTGTTAAAAGAATATTTATTTAAGAACAGAAGCAAACTGTGCGAATGAGAGTTTTGTGTCGTATTGTATGGATACTGTGACTAATTATGTTATAATTCAGAAATGGTTTTCTCTTTCTTAACCAAATTATGTATTGAAATTATTGAAGATCTCCAATTATTTGAGGAATCAATAGTTGGTAACTTTTGAGGCAAGAAATCAAAACCTAAAATATCAATATGAACTACAGCAGGAGCGATAATTTTAGATGCGGAAATCGAACTGGAACCGATGATTTGGATTAGACTCGGTTCAATCTATTCTATTGGTTCTAGCACAAGAATCGAAACTATACTCGAATTGTTGGAACATATCAGTTTATATTTCTGTATCGGTTTTAGAAATTTTGAAACGTGAGCCGTCAGTTCTGAATCAGAACCGCAGTCTGATACATTTTTAGCGTAAAAATCGAACTGAAACCGATGAATTAGTTCAAGACCAGCTCTGTATAATCCGACGATTCAAGAACAAAGAACTAAACCGTTGGAACCAACCAATTTTACTATCCAATTCTTAAGAACTATGAACCGTGAACCGTCAATTCTAATTTAAAACCGACGACTCGATTCATTTCTACATCTATAGATTGCATAACTAACATTCAGCCCCACAAAATCCACATTTAAAATTAAGAAAAAAAAATAGGCAGTCATGCTAGGAAAAAGAAAGGAGCATATGTAATGGAATGTGTATGTACTTCTATAATTAACAAATCCTGATATTGGTGCAGTAACATATAAGTTTTGTCTCGTTTATCTCAGCAATCTCACGTCAATGTTTTGTCCTATTATGCATGTAGAGGTATAAAATTAGAATCGGAATCAACAAATTAGTCGGAACCATTGGTTTCGAATCAACGGTTCAATTAATTTTTTTTAAAAAATTGTACCGAACTGTCGAACCAGAATCGAGCTGCTTTGAACCGATTAGACCCAATTCCGATCCTAGTTCAAGGATTCATTGAACTGTGAACCACCGATTTCTACTGTTTATCACCCCTATATGCATGTTGAGATCATGAAATACTTATTTTTATAAGTTCCAAAGAAAGAAGTTAGTTATAATCGTTTGATGTCATCTCACAGTACAATCTCAAGCTACAAAATGCAGTTTGCAGACGGTTGAAGCAAGTTATGTTCTTCTATCAGGTTATATTTTCGTTCAGCAGATCTGTATGTCTTCCTTAACGTCGGTATGAATACGGAGATCGAACTCACATTCTCAGTATGTTGTTCGACCCCCTTGACAACTTAACCCATGGATGAAGGGTTCACTACCTAAATGATAATTCATCGATGTGAGATTCTCATTTGGTTCCTAATAATGTACGTATATACATCACGAATTGGAGTGGAAGCACGAAATGCAACTCAATTCTTCAAAAAACTGATAAAGGATCTAATTCTGCAAAGTTCCTTGCGTGTAAAAGTTGGTTCCAACAGAAGAACAATATCCGAGTTGTTGGATGAACACCCTTGAAGACTCAGCAGCATCGACTTCTGCAAATCGAGCTTCAAGCATTTAGTGCCACAAATCTGGAAATCTTGAATTCTTGACTTGCTGAAAGGCATGAATCATGAGAAGCTGGAAACTAGTTACTCTCCGTGGCTTACTCCAGAATGAGGGATTTCGAAATTGCGGATCACTATCAAACGACTCAGATTCCATTCTTGAAAGGAAGGCATGGACTTGGAGACATTAAGCTCAAAAACTTGAGATCACAGTTCATCTTTTCATCAATCTTTGGCTTTCACTGCTCAATTTCAGGTGCAGTATGGAAGGAGAGACCAACTTAAAAGATGAAAAGTGAGGTGCTAACTAAAGAATTTCATCTCTCTCCATGCTGATTTATGTTCTAGTGAAGACAGTAAACAGACATGTCATGGCATAAGAAGCTTCACTATCTTACTGAAGTATTCTCCAATAAATCCTCATCAATACTTTTGATAATTGGTGAGAAATTAATAAAGGGTAAAATGTTTGTGCTTTTGTGTTATAGGCGTAATAACTATTTTTTGTCTCTGTATTTTTCAGGTAATTGTAGCGATTCCGATTTTTCACAAGTTAGTTCAATTTTTATTAATTTTGTTGATGTGACGTCCTTGTTTAAAATCCTTAAAGACGCAAAAACTAAATTATGAACGTCAAATCAACAAAATTAACGAAAATCTTAACTCGACTAATTTGTAGAAAACTCAATGACCGTTACAATTGATGAAAATGACACGTAAGCCGAAAACAATTACACGTATAACACAAATGAAAATAAAGTACTTGTGATGTGTGTGTTGCCATGTTGTAAATTGCAAGAGGTATGGGGATCTTACCTCACCCGCTCATAGCCAATCAAATTCCTCTATCACTTCCTCACTAACTCCTTATCTATCCCCTCACACTCTTCTTCCTCTTTTACACTCCCTCCACTCTCCTCCATTACAACCCATCACATCTTCTTCCTTCATGTCCATTTAACTTCATATATCTCTCTCTCATGGCCACCAATCCTCTTCACTCCCTCAACTCTCTCATCAACCTCCAACACCACCATGACTCCTCACTTACCACCTCTTCTCTCTTCCTTAAACCACCAACTTCCTCCATTTCTTCTACTAACACCACCTCCCTTTCATTCTCCTCATCTTCCAATGCCACCTCCAACTTAACCTCCACCACCAACTTTGCAATATCTGCTACCACCTCTACTACACCTTCAACTTCACAAACTTTCACTCTTGACCTTCTCCAAAAACACCTTGCCAACCAAGATTTTCGCCAAGCCGACGAAGAAACTCGCCGTCTTATAATAGTTCTTGCAGGTGAAGCAGCACAGAAAAGGGGGTATGTCTTCTTTTCTGAAGTTCAGTTCATTGCAGAACAAGACCTCAAAGCCATTGATGAATTATGGAAACAGTACAGCAACAACAAGTTCGGTTACAGTGTTCAGAAAAGAATATGGCAACAAAAAGCCAGCCAAGACTTTACCAAGTTCTTCATCAAAGTTGGCTGGATGAAAAAGCTCGACACTGAAGTTGAGCAGTGGAATTACAGGTCTTTCCCTAATGAGTTCATATGGGAACTTAATGATGACACTCCTGAAGGTCACTTACCTTTAACAAATGCACTCAGAGGAACTCAGTTGTTAAGTTGCATTCTGAACCATCCTGCTTTTGAGGGTGAGACTGAAGAAGAAAGCAGCGACCTTGATGAAGCAGACAACCAAAATGGAGGGTTAAAGGGTTTAATGGACAGGTCAAAACCATTAGGCAAGAAAGTGTTTAAAACAGATTATAGCTTTTAATCAAGTTTTGGAAATTCAAGCAGAGATTTTCAACACAAAAACACAAGCATCAGAAATTTGGGATTAGGATGCTGATCGATTCTGTAATTTATTTTTTTTCCTTTCAATCTTTTCTGTTAAAGGCAAAAATGTTGAACATTTCTATATATTAAAGTTGACAACAAATATTTGAACCAAAGCAATGGCAAATCCGTTGGATGACGACAGATCAAGAAATTTTTTCACAACAAAAATAGTCTGAGTGGTGTTACATAAATATACAAAGAAAATGCGAGACTATAAGAGTACACATGACAAAAGGGCGACCATCTCCATCTATTCTAGCATCCATAAGTAGCTTCAATGAAATCTGTGGCAGAAAATAACTTCTACATGCATTTCTTTTCTCTCAATATATTCCAAAGAAACTAAGAAAGGAAACATACGCTATCAAATATCTAAAAATTTTAAGGTATACGACATGTAAAACTAAATCTTGTGACCACCCCGCTGGCTCTCTACCAACCACAAAACAAAACCAGGAAAAGAACAAGTAGGGACATTTAAGTTTGCAACTGCACCTTTCATTTTCACAACAAAAATCTAATTCAGATTCAAAATGCTAATCACATTTTTCTTTTTGTGGAACACAATCTCAACCTTCAAATATCAGCCAATCTTTGAAACATTGCTTTCTCACAGTAACACAGTTGACATTGCAATCTTTTTCTTGTTTACTTCAAACCTAAACAATGATCTCCATGTAAGCCCCCAATCCCCAGCCCCGCATCAAAGAGAATATACCTTGAAAATGCAATCTGCAGAAAGTATATGACCGTGCTTCACGCAGGATAGGCGATCAAATTGTCGGCCAATGAATTTGGTGAGTACGGAAGAACACGCAAAAGACGTTCAGTAAAGAATATTCTGATCAACGTGTGAACTGTTTCTTCCCATGTGAATCTTTCTTTCATACAATCAGTTAGCATTAATATCTGCCAACAAAAAATTGAACAATCATATTAGAAATTATCAAATGAGTGGATGCAGCACTACTGCATAAATTCATGCGGCCAGCTTAAGTGTGTTTAAGTGTCTGTGAACAGATTTAAATGCATACCTATAGAATGCATTGTTTCACATCATTTTAATGACCTACAGAATGCATAAATTATGCACACCAACACTCGTGCCAGTGATAATTACGTTTATATGTAAAGGGAATGGAACCTAACCGTGTGTATCTAGGCACATGGGCAAAGTCTCCGGGTATGTGGATGTGAACCATCACAAGAAAGCATCGACTGTGTTCGAGTAAACAAGCAAGCTCCCGGGTTCTGAAAAAAGGACAATAAATCCCGATACAGAAATCTTTTATTCTTTCAATATCACAATAACATTGAAGATGATACACCGTAAAAGGGAATTCAACTTTATTGGATGAAAAGTTCAAAGAGAAAATGTACCAAGTGTCTTGGAGCATCATCAACGACTTCGGCAGGTTGATCAGCTCCAATGCTTGCTAAACATTCGCCTTTGCAAGGCATATATTTCTTCATACTGTTTAAAAAGTGATGTAAAATAACTTCAAATTCAATAAATAACAAAAATGTTTTCATTTCGTGAGAGAGCTCAAACTAAACGTAAATGGGGCTAAAATGGAAATCTGAAGATATGTGATGTTACTTACACATCACATTGATTAAGCACTGGAAGCTTATTTATGACACATGATTGTCCATTTGACTTGCACACTAAATCGCAAGACTCGCCTTGACTGTCAACAAGAAAACATATGCTCAATAGGACAAAGCACTTATTAGATTTTCAAATAATGCATGAAAAACTTAATACAGCTACAACAAAACCAACCTTCCAATAACAACATTTATGCCGACAAGTTTTGCTTCCAATTGAGTATAATTACCCCCTATTACAGTGCAAGAACATAAAATTAAGTATAATTCCGCAATAATCATAATTACAAGTAGTGTAGCTACACACACCTGACGAATTTGTTGGCAAAGAAAAGCAATGGTGAAAATCACTCAGATAAGCATTCTCATGTACCTGCAAATTTCAGACTACTCAAGCTGAAGATTTAACAACAAAACACAATATACAATCCCCAAACACAAAACACCATATCCATCAAAATCGCAAAGTATTTCCTTCAATCATGCATTTTATCTATCTTAGCCTAAGAGTCGATCTGCAATCATTGCAAACGAAGATTACACCTGGTCCTTTCAAAAAACCTTATCATCTACGGTATCATGTTATCAAACAAGAGTAATAACAACATTATTTTGAGCAGCATCTTTTTCTATCATCAAGAGGGCAAAAGAACTTTATTTTGAACTGAACAGCTCTACTTACCACACTTTCTGAATTATGACGACACCTCCCAGCACAGAAATCAAAAACACTAGCATAAGTTCCTGCCAAGAAAGAAATCGGTGTCATTTTATACTAAAAATTCCATTCATATGTCCAAAAATAAAGATATATTCACTCACAAAATTAGAATCCTCTTCAATTAATAGGGTTATAGGATGACTTGTAAGTTGTAATATTCGAGCAAACACTACACCCTAGTGACATCTCATACTTCACATCTTACAAAGACCCATCATTTCTACACAAACTACTATCATTCAAGCAATGCAGAATTACCTGCAGTCGTGGGCTTGCCTATTTTCAACTTTCGAACTTCCTCCTCCAGAGTCTACATGGAAAAATAACACATATTAAGTTTCGTCCACACATTCCACAATTTGTGATTGATAAAAACATATTAACATAACAAAATAAATGATCATCAAGAATAAATACCCTTGCAGGATGCAAGCAACACGAAACACAAAACTCATACGCGTTACAACACTGTGATAAAAGATTACACCCCCTGCGAACAAAAACCGTGTAATTCTTATCAATTCTACTTCCAATCACAAACAAAACAATCACACGATGCCAAAGTTCATTTCTTTTACGATTTGGATTGAAAAACAAAAAAACTCACCGACAAGAAAAATTCTCTCCTTTATGAGGACAACATCGAGTTTGCGGATTTAAAGATAAAGCATCACATACGTTCCCTAACAATTCATAATCAATCACAATTAACAAAATTAAACTAACATGTAAAATTAAAATACCCACAAAAAATATTCTAAATTTAAAATACTAACCATTATCATCAGAGATTAAGTACCTTCCTTGAACGGTATTTCTACACAAACGGATTTCTTGAAACCCTATATCTTTCCTGCAAATTCGAACACAAATAAATTATATAAACCAAATAAATCAAGGAAATTTGTTTTGAGTAATTATTACCTGATTGATGATACATTCGAAGAAAGATAAAGCAAAATTAGTAGATTGAAGAGTAATAGCGTTAATTTTAACCGGAATTTCAACATTTTTGAGTTTGGTGT
>CANYCX013668342.1:0-22027 GCA_948193385.1 Breynia disticha f. nivosa
TGTTGTGGAACTTGCAATAATCTTTTCCTTTCAGTTCTTCCTTTGCTAGCAGTGTATGGCCTTCTGGCAAACTCAAGAAATGTTCCTGTAATAGAAAATCAAAGATTTCTCCTGTTTTAGTAACATCAAAAGTGTATTGAATGTTTCTCTTATCACCTCCTCTAGTGTTAGAGTTTGAAATCTGTTTGACTAGCTTCGGACAAGTGATGTTCCCATTATTTGCCATTGCCACTACAGCTACTTCAACTTCAGGGATCTCTGGCACATCTACCAGGTGAACTTCCTGGAAGTAAGTGCCCATGGCTTGCTTCTTCCTGGTTGTGTCTTCTCACAATAGTTCCTCATACTCCGTGACTTTGGTGGCCATTTCATAAAAGTCACGGAAGTCCATCCCTTGAAACTTCTTGCGCAATTCAAAATCTAGCCCTCGTTGCGCCATTCTCACAAATTCTATTTCTGGAATAAGCAACCTACACTTATTCCTCATTGTTTTGAACCTGGAAATAAAGTCATGCGCTCTTTCTCCAGGATCTTGGGTTAGTCTAGACATATTCGCTATACTCACCTCTGGCTCACTTCTAAAGAATTGAGCATGGAAAAGCCTTTGCATATCTGGCCAGTTAAAAACAGAGTCTCTGGGTAGGGATACATACCAGGAGAAAGCTATCCCTGTGAGAGAATTTGGGAATAGCCTAAGTAGCATGTTCTGATAGTTAGGATATCCAGAAAAGCATCCACATTGCGTGGTAAACCTTGCAACATGTTCCACAGTAGATTGTCCTCCGTCACCTGAAAACAACGAAAAATCGGGGATTTTCACCCTTTTTGGGAAAGGTTCCCTATCAATATGTTCTGGGTATGGCTTTCGGAACTCGGGTCTTGCCATAGGCCAAAAACCTGGGCCTAATAAATCTTGTACCACCTCCTGAACTGCATTGGCATCCACTGGACCTGTGTTCTTGCCATACAAGTTTGAGTAAGCAAAGGTGAGTTTTGCCCGAGGGGCAAACCATTAACATTTGGTTCAAAATTCTCACTGCCCCTAAGCATGAGATTCCTGCCAGTGGAAGGAGCTCCTTCTTCATACAGCGTCGGCTGCGTTATTGGGCCAGTGTACCCCTGTTGGTTGCGTATAGCAGATTTGACCACTGGCTGAGTTGAAGTTCTGGGCATCTCTTCTCTCTTGTGAGGGGGTTGGTAGGCAGAAGCCACTTGTTTCCCTTTGTCAACTTCTGAATCTCCTTTGGCTTCCAAAGCGTTGGCCTCCTTAGGTACCTTCTCCTGCTCAGTTTCAACACGGACCACTAGCAGAGAAGAGGTCATGGTTTGTTCCGGCCTTTTTGAAGCCTGAACCATCTCCTCTGGGAGTTTTTCCACAGAAATTTCTTTGGACTGAGTCATAGCCTGAGTCATCTGAGCCATTGACTGAGTCATGACTTGAGTCAGTTGAGCGATCAATTCTTTTTGCATGTTCTGAATTGCCCGCAACATCTCTTGCGAGTTTTGACCTGAAGATGCTTCTGGCACATGAGGGGCGGCAGAGCTATGAGCTTCCTCCGTGCCCTTGGCTTCAGCTTCTTGATTTCTTGTTACTACCATTTTCGACACGTGTCCGGTCGGACGTGTCCAGTTGGGCGTGCCAAATTTTTTGCCTCTTTGACAAATGTCGTCCTTTCCTAACCACGAAAGCACGAACGAAGTTAGAAAATATTAAATGAACGCAAGCGTGCCAGAAAATTTACCATTTTTCCAAACAAATAAAAATACAGAAAAGTAAAGCGCGCGAAATCCGAAATCTAAAATCAAAAGATTGATTTAATGGAAAAATTAGGACGATCTTTTTCCAAGGGTTCTTGACTCAATGGACGCAAATCGTCAATCGAAAATAATAAAATAACAAGAAATTAAATGTGACTAAAGCGTAAGAAAAATACGAAACTAAAGCTTTGATGGCTGAAAAATAAAGCAAGTGCAGAGCAAGTGTGCTGTTGATATGTTGATGATTGGTGATGTGTGTTGTTCACGTTGAATTCTCTTGTATTTGTAGAGTTCCTGAAGTTTTCTTCCTTTGGCAGCAAATCATTTCCTTTGCTGGACACCAAATATTCTGTCATAAATTGATTTTGTTACCTTTGTGGAATAAATCCAATATTCCCAAATATTCTTCCTTGATTAGATTTCATAGGAGATTCTCCAATATGATTTTCTTTCAACTCTTCTCTAATGGGATCGGGCTTGTCCGGTTATTCGGTCCGCGGACTGAAATTTATTTTTGGTGTAAACATAAATATTATCTTGTTTAAATTTAATTAAGAGTGGGTGATGATCTTATGACTTTGGTGTTCATTTCCTTAATCATTTCAATAACTCCACTCTTAGTAATTTCTCTTATTTTTGTTTCAATTCGATCCTAATAAACTTTTGTATACACTTTATTAAATTATTTCATTTAATTTCATGAATGTGAATATGAAAATTTAAATATCAAATGCTTATGAATGCAATATGATGTTTGGTTTAGGTTTAATCTAGTCAAATGTGTGATATAATCCAAACAATTTCTTTACCTACTTCACAAGCTGCTATATACTTAGAATACTTCAACTTTAATGTAACATTGAAGATAATTTCTTTCTTTGAGTGTTTTCAACTTACAACACCTCCATTCAGACAAAACACATAACTAGATTGCAATCCAGATTCAATGGTTGTCGTGAAAGTTGTTCGGTACATGCACGCTCTAGGCATCTACTTGTGAGCTCCTCATTCAGGTATGGAAATTTGGATCAAGGATCTTACATGTGTGCAAGTTAATGAGTGAGTAAACCAGTAAAGCGTAAGGAAACTGGTTGGTGAGATCTCGTTGTGGTGGGTTGCATTGCTAACCAATTTTGATCTTCTGAGATGATTTTGAGTGATAGTGTCTATTGAGACTCGCAAGATGGTAAATTATGCTTGAACATGGCGAAATTAAAGGTTAATGGATGGCTGCAACGATACTAACATGCTAGTTATTTGTGTGACTTAGGTAAGAGGATGAAATACTAATTGAATCGTCTAGTAATTAGTTCCCTCTGAAGTTTCTCTCAAAATAGTTGAAGCTTAGTATGAATTCTATATGGTAAATTCAATGAGTAGAAGCATTAAGGGCGCAATGCCTTTGACTAATTCTCTAAGCTTAAATTGGTAAAACAGTGTGTTTGAGTCTCATCACACAATTGAAAGCTCCAAATAGATTAATTTTTTGTCAGCAAAATTGGCTATACAGGATAAATCGAAGGCCGAAAACAATGTCAACTGCACGCTAACCTAAAATCCGCAAAGAGTGTTAACCAATTAAGACAGTAAGACGATAGTTATTTAAGTCCGAGCCACGACATAGAGGTAGCGTTTCAAATTGAAATGGACGCGAATTAGCCACGCTCACGCATACAATGCCAACTAGAAATTTAGAAATTTCAATTGATTGAACCAATTTTGTCAATTTTTTATTACTGTAAGACGATTTATGAGTACACGTTTATAATACGCACGAACGATAAGAATTCAATTTTTGTAACATTTATGCCACGAATAATGATATTTGATAAAAAAATAGCACGATAAAATTATAACACGTCTAACACGAATTAACAGTAATATTCTCTCTCCTTTTTATCTATAAAACAAGGAAAAGACAAAATATTTATTTGGTAGTTTGGCGTTTGGGTTGGCACTATTATTACAAAACGTGTAAAGTGGGAAGCTGCCTTTGTACTTTCCTCTGCCTTCCAAACAAACGCTTACTCTTCGATGATTACGAGACCACACTGCCTGCCGTATGATGTTGATGTACATAAATGCCCTTACTTCCTACCCTTTTTTGCGTATCAACCCCTTTCTTTATTTTTCACGTGTAATTTCTGTTAACGTCACTCCTTATCTTTATCATATAGTCCACACAAAAATTTCAAATAAATTAATTTTTCTGTAACATACATTTGATATATTACCCTTTATTTATTTGGTAGAAATTAATTTCTTATGAAAAATATTTTTTATATTTTAGAATTTTATTTTTTAAAATTATATTTTTTTAGCATTTTATACTTAAATATTTAAACATAAAAAAAATTATAATTTTATATTTTAGATAAGAGATATATTTTTAAAAAATATATATTAAAATAATTATTTTTCATCAATTTTTAAATTATAATTTTGTTGACTTATTTTCTGTTGGTAACAAACAATGAAAAATCATCAAAACATTTTTCTAAAAAATAATTCCTCCAAACAAATATAGCCTTAAATTAATTTTTTTCTGTTAAAAAAGAATATTCATTTTCGGGAGTATGAATTTTAAGGGGTTGGATTTTAATTTTATATGTACTCATGTTTATTAAAATTTCATTTCTTATATATTTTTTTTGGTTTATTCAAGTTTTTTTTAATATTTCTTTTTTCGTTTATATTATGACGATTTTAGGTTTATCCTTTAGACTATTTTCAGGTTGAGTTTTATTTTATTAAGTTTGGGGGTTTAATATATCTCACATTATTTCTAATTTTATTTTTCACTTTTTTTAAATTTAACGGTTATAAAAAAACATTTAATAATCTTAGAGATTTTGTATTATTAAATCTTTAATATTACATTTTATTAGTATAGAATTCATTTATAATATAAACCATTTAATGATTTCAACAATTCTACATGAATAAATTTTAATAACTTTGACTACCATTAATAAAATATTCAAATAATTTTAATTTATTGATTATAAATTAAAAGCTTTTACTCTTTACAAAAAAATAAGACAGAATTTCAAAAATAAAAAAATCAAAATTTCATTAAATTAGAACTGATAATTTTTAATCTAATAATATAATTAATAAATATACAATTATTGACATGAATTTATAAATAATAATATCTACAAAAATTACTAACATAATTGCAAAATCTAACTTAAATTACCACCTCTACTTTAAAATGTTTTTACGGTAAAAATTTACAATGTTTTTTTATGGCTTCCTCAAACAAGAAAAAAAAAAGAAAATAATGTATAATAAACTGGGCACAACTGAAATATCCCCTATGACTCTCAATCGGAAGAAAGAGAGATCTGAGGCGTTTAGTTTGGTGTTTTTGCCAAAACTCG
Organism: Breynia disticha f. nivosa; assembly: GCA_948193385.1. Lineage (NCBI taxonomy): Eukaryota > Viridiplantae > Streptophyta > Magnoliopsida > Malpighiales > Phyllanthaceae > Breynia > Breynia disticha. Next base: position 5,145 of record CANYCX013668342.1, read on the forward strand.
AAACTTTTGGGCCCTTTGTCAACAGGGTATCTTCTCCCTTCTCGCTTCCTTCTCCTGCTATAAACAAACAAACATACAAAACTCCCATTTTCCTACCCATTTTTTCTTTTTTGCCATTTGTGGGTTTTCTTCTTCTCATCTTTATTGCTTAAAGGTTCTGCCTTTTTTTCTTTGATTGATCTATCTTTCTGGGTTTTTTCTGATTTGCTTCTTTCATTTTTAGTAAAGGTTTAATCTTGATCTCTCTGATGATATAACCCTTCTGTCTTTTGGGCTTTTTTTGTTTTGAATTTTTGTGGTTTTTATTTATTTAGATGTGGATTTTGACTTTCAGATTTGGGTTTCATATTGAATTTATTGATTGCATGCATTTGTATCGATTGGTTTGTTGTCTTGGTTTCTTTTCTGCAACTGATTTCTCGGTTTTTTTTTGTTTCTTTGTGGATGATCAATTAAGTTTTATGATGAAGATTCAATTTTAATGGTTACTTCAAAACATCAGATCATTGCTTTTATTTGGTTAATTACTTGTTCCTGTCATAATTGGATGCTCAATAACTTGTTTGGTCAATTGATGAAGAGAATTTCAACTGAAAATGACACTGATTTTACGATTGTTTGTTTTGATTCGATTTCTGTTATTGTGAAATGGCATTTTTTGAATGATTATTTACTGATTTGTGCTGTCTTGACTATCCGGATTAACTTCTCTCACTGATTGTTTATCTGTGGTTTGATGCTTTCAGAACTATGGGCGTTGAGGTGGTGGGATCCGAGATGGCGCATGTTCCTGTTGAAAATGTAACTGCGATAGACGGTTCCTTCGCGCACGAGAAGGAAAATGGGAAAATGGATAACGAATCAGGAGCTAAAGAAGACATAAAGTTTGGTTCTATTGGCGAAGAGAATGCTAAGAAAGAAGGGAATGATGTTGCTGATGCCAATATCCCAAAAGATGCTGTTGATGAGTGGCCTGCTCCTAAACAGATCCATACCTTCTATTTTGTAAAATCCCGGCGGTACGATGATCCCAAAATTCAAGCCAAAATTACTGTGGCTGATAAGGAAATTGATAAGTGCAATAAAACCCGGATCCGGATTATGGAAGAACTGAAAGCAAAGAGGGTAAGTGCACAATATCATTCGTTTGGCTGCATGTTATATCTAGGAGTAACCCATTAGATATTTGTTGTCAGAATTAAGTAATAACTGTGGTATAATCTTGATGGGTTCTTTAGCTTTCATGGCAGTTGTGATTATAGCCGGCCTTCATTGACAACCACTCAGATAACGATGTTGTTCCTTTTCCTTTGCAGTCAGAAAGGCAAGAGCTAATTAGCCAGGTGAAGGTTCTTCAAGGTGAGAATAAGCAATACCAGTCACTTCTGGATGAGAAGAAAAAAGAAATGGAACCTCTGCAGCAGGCACTGGGCAAGTTGCGTGCCAGTGGCGGCGGTGGTCGTGGTGGTATATGTTCCTCAGAGGAGGAGCTCAATGATCTCGTATGTTGTAATTCCTTGCTGTTTCTGTGGGTTTCATGCTTTAGTGAGACATTTTCTAACCTTACCTTTGGTTTTGGTGAAAAGATCTACAGCTTACAGTACCGTATACAACATGAGAGCATTCCGTTAACGGAGGAGAAGCAAATACTTAGAGAGATCAAACAGCTTGAGGGAACAAGGGAAAAAGTGATTGCTAATGCTGCAATGAGAACAAAGATTCAAGATTCATTGGGTCAAAAAGAAGCTATCCAAGACCAAGTCAAAGTAACAAAAACTTTCAACTTTCATATTTTAAGAAGTTCTGAACTAAAATACTCATTTTAGCCTGTTTTTACTTTCACTGCTGGTTACTTTAAATGCATTGCCTTCATGCTCATAATTATTTGTTTGCATATCTATTTTGTAGCTTATAGGTGGAGATCTGGACGGTGTAAGGAAGGAGAAACAAGCAGTTTGGCAAAAAATCAGTGGACTTGACGAAAAGGTTAAGGCGTTGGCCAAGGAAATTGAATCTTTACAGAAAGAGCTGGAGATTGCAACTGAAAAGAGAGAGAATGCTTATCAGAGTATAAACACACTCAGAAACCAGCGTGATGAAGGGGTATGTATGGTGGCTCAATTATTTTGTCAGAAATTATCTCTTTCAGCAAACTTAACACTGGAATGAATTTACTGCATTTTTTTTATGAATGATCTTGGAAATATTATTTGTACTTAGCGTGGCTCCCAACTGTTCTCGCCTATGTGCTTGTTGAAAATAGGTTTAGTTTCTAATGTATGGGGTATGTCACATAAAACAAGTTTCATCTGTCGCATAAAAATTATGAGTTTTTGTTTGTCTCATAAATTAAAGTTTCTTCTTCTTTCCCGAACCTGTGTGATACCTTTTCTGATATCATTTTACTTGACCTTAATCTCATGCAGAATACCCAGTTTTTCCATAGTCGTACTGTTTTAGCAAAAGCCAGAGAACTTGCTGCAAAGAAAGATATTGCCACTCTTGAGGAATTTTCAAATGCTGAGGTTTACTGAAATTACTTATCAATTCTCTTTATAAGAACCCAGGATTGATACTCTGCTACATTTGAACCTTTACTAGTGGTGATTGTTGCTGGTTTGTAATCTTCTACTTGATGCTCTGATTAGGTGGACGAGTTTGTGTCCCAATGGTGCAACAACAAAGATTTTAGGGATGACTATGAGAAGAGAATTTTACCTTCACTTGACATTCGAATGTTAAGTAGAGATGGGCGAATGAGGAATCCTGATGAGAAGCCGCTGGTAGTAGTTGACACACCTATAGCCCCTGAACCTGAAGTCGTTGCAAAACCTAGTGTGAAAAGGCCTAAGGACGATCCAAAACCAGCTCCTCTGAAAGATGTCCCAAAGGTCCAGAAGGAAACCGGCAAGAAAGATTCAGCTGTCTCTCAGGAGGATATTGATGTGGCTGATAACGATATATCTGGACTAGAAAAGCAGCAAAAGAAAGCTTCTCCTGTCGAAAAGCAAGTTGATGAAGCTAAGCTGAAGGAACTTAAAAGAGAGGAGGAAATCGCAAAGGCCAAGCAAGCCATGGAGAGAAAGAAAAAGTTGGCTGAGAAAGCTGCAGCTAAAGCAGCCGTCAGAGCTCAAAAGGAAGCTGAGAAAAAGCTCAAGGTATTTTATCCGTCTGTTTTTTCATTTTATGATTCAATACTATTTCATCCTTGTTTGGAACTAAATTAAACTGTGTTACTACTGTATTTCAGGAGCGAGAAAAGAAACAGAAGAAGAAGGCAGCAGCATCTGCACCTACTGACGAAGCTGAGGAACCAGCTGAAGAAGCTGGACCTGAGGTGGCAGAACCAGAAAAGGTTGAGGCAAATGACGAGGCTCCTGCAGCAGTGGAGAAGAAACCTATAAGGGAGAATGTAAGGCTTAGGAAACACTCAAAAGATGCAGGCACACTTCCAAAAGCCATATTGAGGAGGAAAAAAGCGACCAACTACTGGCTCTGGGTTGCGCCTGCCGCTTTTGCAGTCGTCATTTTACTGGCTGTCACATACTACTTGTCGTCGGTGAAGAGCGCAAATTAGGGTGAGTAATGGGGAAAGCCTCCGGTTGAAGATGCGAGTTGGGTAGTTGTGTGCAGTATGAGAACGACGTTAAATTTCGTTTAATTTTTGTTCTTTGCATCCTGTTGAAGGATGGACTCGAAACTCATAAAACTGATGCGTAGTTCCTTTGGTTTGAGGGTATTTAGCAAAGTGAACTGAAATGTAGTTGCAAAATTTTGGTTCTACTTATATTTATTAAGTGCTATGGAAAGACTTTGTTTTATGAGAATTGATTTGTTCGTCCAGCTTTAGCTTCTTGATGGACATCTTATAGCTGATGCATTGCGTTTTTGTTATCTGTTTATGGTCGACTCAGTATGGAATAACAAAGAACGGAAAGATAATAAGTTGGTTATGAAGGTGTCCCATATCGAAGAGAATGATTTGGCCATAATGTGAGAAGGATATAAAAGGAAGCTTTGAGGAAGAGGCAAGGCATACCTTTCTCGGCCTTTTGGCTAAGATCAAGTGTAGTATCTGTTCTTATCAGTTTAATATCTGATACGTGGACCATTGGTCCACATGATATTAAATTAATTTTTCAAGGGGGAGGGGCCACAACAGTAGCTTGCTACTGGGTCTCTCGAGCGTCGCCCATGCGTTGCACTATAGCAGGGGCCTGGCGCACCCCTCTAATCTAAGTTCAAGCGTTGTTCTTCTCTTTGAGTTGTTACTTAATCCTCTATTGCCCAAAAAGGTTCGATTTAGCAAATCTGCTAAATATTGTTTGATCAAAATTATAAATAGTTGAACTAGTAAGTCATAATCAAGATATTAATAATGCATTAATTTTGTAATAAATTTAGATGTTATTGATTTTTTTTGTTATGCATTGACCGACTTTATAATATTTTTTCATACCATGTGTTTTCAGTGCTTTTAGATTGTGTTTTTTCTTAAAAAATAGTTCGGAGGTATTTTATTTACTAATTTTAGTTAATAATAATTTTAACTGAATATTTTCATATAACAAAAAGCGCATGGTAAGTAAAACATAATTAAAGGACTGTAGGCGTAGCTGCTATCGATTGCGTCCAATTTTTTAATACCAAACGTATTGAACTGCCATCAAATGTTAAACAACACGCTTTATATCATGACACAAAAATAGAGATTGGCGTAGACGTAGAATTTGGTGTGGCACCCGATGGCTAGAGGTAGAGGTGGGACTTTTGAACCAGAACCGGTAATTAGAATTGGAACTAGATCGGAACCGGCCATGTCTAGTTCCGATTCTATGAAACATGAAACTATGAACCGACAGTTTGGTTAATTATTGAAGGAAAAATTCAACAAAACTATCGAATCAAAAACTGAATCAGCTAGAACCGGTTCCAATTCTGGTTTCGCTTCAAGGTTTCCTTGAACTAGAGGTAAGACTATTCATTTAATTGGTTCAGTCAGTTTTGATATCTAAACTGAAAAAAATTAAAATTGTTTTTTCAAAAAATAAAAACGAACCAATCTGATATAAAAAGTAAAACCGAACCAAATCGATTTATCGCTTTGATTTGGTCAGTTAACCGAATATCTTTTTCAATATTATGTTATTAGTTATTTCCGTTATAGTGACTAATGAGAACTAAATATCATTTTTCAATATTATATTATTAGTTATTTCCGCTACTGTGAATAATATTTCATTAATCTGATACTCTTTTTAACATTATGTTATTAGTTATGATAATTTCTCTACTCGTTTCACTGTAACTAAATTTTTTAAACATTAACCAATGGCAGAGAGTTTTAAAGAGACTTGGCAATCCAACAAGTCAGAGCATGTATGTCTATTCTAGTGCCACTACAGAATTAGGAATTGAACTCCGCACCTTCAATATGTTTTATGTTGATCCTCTTTATCACTAAATCCACGGATGAAGGGTTATTAAATATTGATATGATATGGACTAAGTCCACTAAATTTAATTGCAGAAATAAAATAATATTATTAATATTATTTATTAAACTACATCTCATTAATTAGATTCACATGTCTAATTACATGCTTATCCTCTATCAACTTTATAAAGAGCGGTTTTTCCCATTCATTTCAGATAAATAATTTTATATATTCTTATTTTACGCAAAGTCTGTATGAATTTCTATGCCTAAATACATACTAGAAAAAATATCTTTTTCAAAAAGAAAACTCTTCAGAAAAAAAAACCAATTGAATTGAATAAAGTCGGTACGGAAATATTATATTAATCTGATAATTTGGATATAATGACTGATGAGATGATTATCTTTGAAGGAGGCTGAAGAAGTTGAATCCGCTACACACATTTCTTACTATAACAATTAAGTGTTAAAAATCATTTATTTTTTTATTAATAATTCAAAATTTTGAAAAATTAAAGAAAATGCTGCAGTTGATTGTAGCGCTTCACATGTAACAATATATTTATGTATTCAGAGTACAAAAACAGCAAAATTAATTACACTAGCACAACACCCGCATTATCTATGATTAATCTTGTAGGGTATCTTAACACAGTGCAATTAATCAATAATAAATATTGTAAATTGTATAAACGTAAAATCACTAATTTAATTGACGCGGCAAATTCGTGAGATACCTCGAAGACAAAGTTGTTGTCGACCGCTTCCAACTAAAATTCTTGCGGTGAGGAGGTTACGCACGCAACCAGTTTTATCGTGTTTACTGCGGGAGAAAACACTCAGTTTTCATGAACAAGAGAGTGGTGAATTTTTTCATCACAGTGTAAATGTTGTTGTCGGCCGCCTTCAACTATAACCACTGCGGGGAGAATGATGTTACGCACGCGACCAGTGTCACTGTATTTATTGTGTTTTGCATAATCTATGAGAAAACACTCAATTTTCATGGACAAGAGAGAGGTGAATTTTTCATCGCCGTACAAATTTTTCTCTATAGATAAAACTGACGTATTGTGATTTTAAAAAGTAAGTTTTTCACTTAAAACCTTTATATAGCAGTGAACAACTTACTCAATGTGTCATCATATGTAATAGCTAATTACAACATAGACTCAAATATTTAACATATATTTATTTGGTCCTACTTACACCAATTGAGCGAACTCGCTAATTTTAACAAATCATATAATTTTTTTAAAAAAAATTAAGTTAACGGTTATTTCGAATAGTTAATCAAAATCGACTGAATTAACCTTTTGGACACCTACCTAAAGAAACAATAGAATCATTTTGTGGCGCTTTATGCTTATTGCATGTTGATCCTTTATGTTTTTCAATGAAAATTATTAATCAAAGAAATAAACCCTTTACACAGATAAAAGAAAATTGTTTTGCCTAAAATGAGTTTTTATATTTATTGTATTGTTAAGTAGTGTTTGGTATCAATTGATTGGATTTCATTTGTAAATGAATTCAAATGAAATGAAATGAATTCCTTTAGAAATTGCAAATAAAATGAAATCTTTAAAGATTTGTATTTGGAAATAAAGTGTGTGCTTGGTGTGTGTTAAATTTTGTGGATTTGTAAATTACATCTCTTTTGATAAGATTTGGAAATGAAGAAAAATTAACTAAAACCAATTCCATGGATTTAGAAATGAAAAATTTGAGTTATTTTAAAAAATCACACCAAACACAAGAATTAGATTTGCAAATGAATTCAATGAATGAAAAAATAATACCAAACAATAGAATTTGGAGTTAGAAATAAATTTCATACAAATCCATGGAATTGTGTCATACCAAACACACTCTAAAAGGAACAAAACCAAGATTGGAGAAAGAATAAGTGAACAACAGAAGAAATTCAATGGCTATGCGTCTTTTGGCCACAGCAGTGACCACATCTACATCTCCGCTAAAACTTGTACCTAAACCTTTTCGTTCTTTCACGAAGCCTCGTTTTCCCACAACCCATCTCTCTCTTAATTCTTCTTTGACTCACTCAGGTTCTTATTTCGTATGCCCTTTTTATGTTTGATGAAATGTCTCACTTGGATATAACTGAATTGACTACCATTGATTATCTTAAATTTAAACCCTTTACAGAGATTAGCAAGTCAAATGTTTTTAATGAATGGCCTTGAGAATCATTGCAATTATTATAGTTTCTGTTTAAGTATATTTAAATTTGATGGGTTATGCACAATAGAAGATATTGAGCAGTAGTTGTGTGCATGATAGGTTTAGGAATTTGTCAGTTGGCACATGCTGTAAAAGGAGATGATGTTTTACTCAAGGGTATTGAAGACAGAAGCGTTGCTGAACAAATCAAGCATATTCTTGACATGGTATTACTCTCTGAATGCTATTCTTAAAGAAACAAAATGCATTTCATCTTACAATATATGTAGTTGTGGCATTCTTATTAGCGAAATGTTTGTCAGGCTACAAGGGCGTCGCTGAGAAGGGAAGTTCTCCACACTGATTTTCTCACACCTCCAACATTCAAGGAATCGGTGCTTGTGTTGGAAAAACTAGCGGATGTTAAAGTAATTGCACAGGGAGGATATCCTCAGGTTATTAAATTTATTTCCATGGTTTTGCGCCAATGTAGTAAAGTTAGGACCTTGATGCTTGATATGGATATGAACTGCAGTCTTCTTGTAGGCTGAGCGTTGCCGAATTTCCGTTGGAAATCCTGAAGTTCTTACAAGCGATCCTGATATCGTTGCTGCATTGAGGTCTGTCTAATGGAAACAAGTGCATATTACTAAGCTCTTGTTGCATTTTAAGTTGGTGTTCTCTAATGATATTAACTGTTTATATGTATTTACAGTATTGCAGGAAATTTTGGGTTTCAACCATGTTCTCATGGTGACTTTCTTGGTTCGATTCTTGGAACAGGAATTGCCAGAGCGAAGATTGGTGATATAATTTTGCAGGTATATAATCACAAATTAGACCTTTGAATCCAATTTTTTCTATACTTGGCCAAACGATGATTGCTGTTTAGGTCTACATAGTGTAGAATTGTTATGGTTGCTTCATATGTTGCAATTTGCTTGGGGCAGAGAATTGGGATAAAGATCTTTCTGGTTTTGTTCTAACTTGTTGATATTCTCTTCCTTCATTGATTTTTCTAGGGAGAAAAAGGGGCTCAAGTCCTTGTTGTTCCTGAACTTGTTGACCACATTATTTCATCTCTGGACAAGGTGTTTTCTTTATTCTTAAATGGCACTTACGGATGTGTTGCCTGTGCAATTGATATTGAATTCACAAACAAAAAAATGATTTAAGTTAGCTAATGATTTGAGAGCTATCAGTTAAAGGAAATGAATCTAGTTCTATTTCTTTTTGCCCTTTAAAGGGTCCAGGAGAGATTGGAAAATAATCAAAATGTGACTTCATATCTCGTTAACAGAAATGCATTTAAGATGAAGAAAAAGAACTTACATAATGCGCAAGTGTAATTTAATTTGTAAACAGTTACGGAGAAATGTTAGCATTGTGATGCATAAAAACTTCATGTATTCAGGAGTACTTTCCTGTTGAATAATCTTAATCTGGTTACTTGTCATCTAATGTGTATGTTCTGCATCAATATTTGATTGAATTCATCTTGCAGGTCAGTAATGTATCAGTTTCATGTACAAGAATACCTTTACTTGCTATTGAATATGAACCCCCAAGGTTGTGAATTTTTACATTTGTTGTGATTTTTGTCAATTTCGACAATATACATTGCTCAAATTTGTCCCTGACTTCTGTTCTTTACAGGACAAAGTCATTTAGAACAGTAGAAGCATCGTTAAGAGTTGATGCACTAGCAAGCGCTGGATTCAAGATTTCCAGGTCAAAACTAGTTGATTTGGTGAGGTACAGTTATATTCTTAGTTGCCTTTGAGAAACTTTGCATTATCTATATGCATCATAGCTGAACTACAATATGATATGCATCTATACCTTTCTAATTCTTGGTCCTATCTCCACATGATTAATTTTGAGCATCACAAATTGTCCTGGTCATGGATGTTAAAATTCGTTTTTCTGAAAACATAGACACCTTTTGTCAATTCCATTTTCGGGCATTTCCATTTTGTTTTCTTTTGGGATACTGTCGTTAGCATTTTTCTTTCATCATACAGTAACAAGGATGTGCGCGTAAATTGGACCACTGTCACAAAAAATAATACCACTCTCAAGACGGGAGATATAGTATCAGTTAGTGGCCGAGGAAGACTAAAGGCAAGTATCACAAGTTATCAAATAATTCTCCTGTTCTTTTTATCTGATGATCTTGTTATGCTTTTCACTTGTTTAGATAGGAGAAATAAATTCTACAAAAAAAGGGAAGTTCTCAGTTGAGCTCATCCGGTATCTATGAGTGGCACATGGCAGCATTTCAAGTTCATATGCTGTGCAATTACTGAATGTGGAAAACTGTGCTTTGAGCTAATGCAGAGGTTTTTCTCTGGATCCAAAGAGTTTGCCGCATCTTGTCTGTAAGTCAAACTATGAGCTGCAAGCTTGAATTCCATTCTCGGATGTAGATAATGGAGACGAGTGAAACTGTCATATTATTAAGGTTGTGTCAGACTTGCATCCTCGTACTATTTTCTTGTAGATTTGGTGATTTAACTTTGTAAATTATCTTTTCTATTATATGAAAGTATTTGTTAACCAAATTTGGATTTGTTACTTGTGTTTGAACTCAATGAAGCATATGATAAGTTGCATGAATGTTGTTTAGGTGATTCGGAGATGAATCTCTGCAGATACTGCTACGATGGGATCTCGGCAAAATATTGGGAACACGGTAGATTTAGTAGTGTGAGTTTCTCGACTGTTTTATTCTTTGAATATAATGTGCTTCCACCTGTATAATGACGAATAATGTTACCTTTTCCACCATGCAACTGTTGTTTCTTGCACAACTACAAGAAGATTTATGAGTGTTTTCTGAACATTTTGCATAGAGATTTGGAACAAAATATTGCCAACATATCAATATTAGTAATATATGAAGAGATTTACCTGGTCTGATTAGTTGGTAATATAGGGAAGGTAGGTTGAATGCATATAATAGATAAAAGCAAATAAGCAATGAACTTCCCTGAGGAGGTCCTGTCTTTCCTTCTCTTAACTATGGCGATTGCTTTATCATATTTGTGGTTCCTGTTACGTACTGAAAACATAGATTGTATTTTACTGTTGTAGTTTATCTTTACTTTTTCTTAGCATCGTCCATTTTCGCAATCCACATTACCGTTCGTTTTGATATACGACTTGCATTGTTGATGCATGTATATGTATCGTTTGGGTGGCCATAATCTAACTGAAACTGAATCGAATTGAATTTGGTATTTTTAGTTCGGTTTGTTCGGTTTGCTTGGTTTATTCAGTTTTATTTGTCGATTTATTTGCTTTATTTAGTTTGGTTTTGATTTTTGAAAATTAAACAAACTGAAAATTTTAAATAAAAATTGAAAATTATATTTTTGATATGTTAATTTATTTGATTTGAATTATTAATTGGAATTTTTATTTAAATTTTTATTTAATATTAATTTAAAATTACAATAGAATGAGTACAACAAAACACTTTAAAATAGGTAAAAAAGAAATTAAGAAAAAAGGAAAAAGGAAAATATTTTAGTTAAATCGAACAAACCAACCACTTTTGTTAGGTTCAAAACTGTTTGATTTACACAAATCTTTCGGTTTGTTTGGTTTATTGGTAGAACTGAATTGAACCAATGCCCACCCCTATATATCATCTATTTTGTCTCTTTTGGAAAAATTTGAATTTGTCATTTCTTATTTCTTAGGTCGGAAATGCGAGCTTGGCAAGTTTAGTTAATTATTGTCTAATAATTAAGTAAACTTCTTAAGAGTCAAATTTTCAACTTAACAGTTAAAGAGCGATGAATTTAAAGTTTTTTTTGTCGTGGAGGATAGTAAAAATAGACGAGTTAAAAGTAGTACAATTATAAAAACAGTGACAGGAAAGAGAGGCCGTCCAGTCACCCCCTATTTCTCCATGTTACAATCTGCATCAACTGGAGATAGCTTGGTATTGCTTAAGCTTTACTTTAACTGTAGATGGTCACTAAATCATTCTAAAAAAACTATGCCTATAATGCATATTTAGCAGCCAATTACCATGCTATAAACATTTGTATTTTGAAAATTGATATAAAGTAGCTTGAATTCATTTCCATTTGCACTCAAAAATAAATTATACAATCACCAATTGGCATTTCTTTTATTTTTATTCATTAACTATATATATATATATATATGCATTCTCACTTGAGAAATCGATAGTTTGAAAGTAAGTACAAAACAATCCATTCTTTCACATATGAGCTAGCAACTCACTAACATATATGATGATATCATTTTTATTTTCTAATATAACTATCAAATCCCCAAAACTCTATAATTTCCATCAATTACTAACAAATTTTAGTTATACCCACAAATGCCATACTCACATTTTTGCCCAGGAGCACATCGTTTACCACACTTTCCACAGTTATACGGATCATAATGGAGATTGATACAAGATCTGCTGCAGCAGTGCAGGCCAAACTTGCACTTGACACTGCATTGTCCGCAGTTATTCTTGTCGCGGAGAATATTCCGGCAATGGTTCTTGCAGCAGTAGAGAAGGCTAGTGCCATTGTTCGCCGAGACTCCATTGCATATGTTGTTTTTTGTAGGGTTACAACGCAAACCTTTCTTGATTGTGGTCTTGCTTGCCAAGAACCGGCTTCTTGTTGGCGTTGGAAAGTCGAGAACGTAGTACTCCTCGTCGTCTTCTTCCATTGATAATGTTGGTTGAGGGTGCAATGCTACAAGGAAGAACAGTGAAATGATTGAGAGAATGGTGGTGAAGTTGAGCAGTGATAGTGCCATTCTCTCACAGAAGAGGACTGAGTGGGAAGATGGATTCAAGAGTGCAAAATAAGGGATAGTTAGAGGGTGTTTTAAGCTTCAAGATTTTGAAAAAAATATTCCATGATCTTAGGGGAGGGAAGTGAGGTGACACAAGGCTTTCAGGGACAACCACAAGAGTTGAATTAATTTAGATTAAGTGTTATTAAAACCATTAATTCCATTTTGGAATTAACTCTAGATTCTTGGGATGATCTCTTAAAATATTGGTTTGATGAACTCTCAACTTAAGTCCCTTGCCTCTTGATTATCTCTAAGGTGTCTCCTAATGCATGTTTTGAGGATTAATATAAGATGAAGTTTCTTTATTTTAAGTACGCGAATTAATTATTTCTATTGGTGCAAAATAGGGTTAATTGAGGGGTAAAGAAATAACCGGAACTATCGGTTTGCTCTGGAATCGGATCGGCTGGAACCAGAACTAGTCAGATCCAACATATACGATTCTGAATCTGGTTCAAGGGTTTATAAACTCGTGAATTGGCAGTTCCAAACTACCGATTCACACGGTTTATGAATCGTTGGAGCCGACAGCCTTGATGGCTATAAATCGTTGGAACTGACTATTCTAAAGGATCAAATGACAATTTTTTTTATTTTTATTTTCAACTCTATAATTACATCTTATTTTTCTTTCATTTTCACCTCACATCTCTTATTTTTCTCTTAATTCTCTCTCAAAATTATTCTCTTTATTTTATAATTTTTAAATTATTATTATTTTAAAAATATCGAACGAACAAAATATTTTCAAAAGAAACAATAATAAACATAATTCTCAAGTAGTACACGGTTGGTGGTACGTGAGCCGCCATGAGTTGTATAACCTCATGAATTAGGTGTAAAAATTCTCTTCACTAATTGGTTATACAACTTGGTTTAACTATACAGTTCTTTGCACAATATAATATATATATATATATATATAAATATTCCTATTTTTTTAATGGGATTAATTATTCAAAAACAAACAAAAAAAAAGACATATAAAGTGAATTTTTGAAGTCTATTTAATGCAAACATTTCGAATCCTTAGATCAATCTATTGATGGTACGAATAAACTTTATATTTAGCTAGTTGTAATTAAGATGGCTCGAGAAATTCTCTTAAATATTTATTATTTAAGCTATATTTTCTTTTTTATTTTTTTAGCCAACTAAATAACGAGGAAAAAAAGGATGAATTGTTGAAGACATTACATAATTTCTTGAAAAAATTCTGTAAGTTTGTGACAATAAAATAAAATCTAAAGGCAGCATTGCTAGCAATATGGAAGCTGCTCTAATTATTGCTTGACCTGGAAGACTTGGCCGGCGATGAAACGTGCGGGGGATCTTCTTTCCCGGCTGCAAATGCGTTGAAGCCACCAATAAAGTCACAGTTCCAGAGCACATGATCATGGCGCGACAGCATTCATAACTCTAAATTCCCCATTAACAATCACAAATATGCACAAATCTTAACAAAGATTATAATATAAACAATTAGTCTGACTTCTCTTTTAATCTTCTATTAGTTAAAAAATGCAGCAATATCTCTCCCATCTCGAGCTAAACTATGGTTTAGGCGTGTTGACTCAGCCATCATTTAAGTATTTAGGGTCTTGTTTTGTGTTATAACAGATCATTCTCATGTGCATAAGGAACCCTTTTTGATCAATAGCTTATAAGAACCCTAGGTATGTGTATGTGTTGTGATAGTTTCTTGTTTTATTTTTAAATATGATCATATAGCTACCAACTTTTGTCTGAAATGGAAAAATACACGGTAAAAGAAAAATAACTAAAGAAGTAGAAGCGATAAAAGGTCCCTCTTCCCCTTTATTTTCGTCTCTGACATGATTATTCTGTGTGAAAATAGAATTTCTATAAGTGGATCTCAAACCTTAAAATTTCTATAATATTTTTGAGTAAATACTATTTTTGTGCAAACCCTTAAAAATAAAAGATTATTTTGACTTATTTACTCGTATTTAATTAACTCATGAACGCCAATATTAATGTTCAAACATTTTTATACACCTTTCGAAGTTAATAACAACTTGGATTTTTTTTAATCGTAATTATTGAGTTTGCATATAATAAGCTGGATTAGAATTGCACCAAGACTGGTTAAAAGAGACAACATCAAGCCAAAAACGCAAGGCCACTCTGCCTATATGTTGCCTACCTAAACAGATGCTTGTAACTTTGTTTTAAAAAAAATTCAGAAAGAATGAATTAAGGGCAGAAAATCTCAAAGAGATCTCACAAATCAACAGATTAGAACTTGTATGCCTCATTTAACGCTGTTATGGATACAGATGAAATCCGCATCTTTGTGTTTAGCTCTCTTAACTAGTAAACCTATGTATGAACGGTATGTACATATGTTTATAACTAATGTACGCAATGGTAAATCATTTTTGCATAATTTTGGTGGCATTATGTGTATAAATAAGGTAATGAACAGCAAATTGAAACGCTTGTATGTAATCTACAGGACCACAATTTACTTATGGTGATATAAAATATATATTAGAAGAAAGGAATTTGTCCAAGTTCATCCTACGCATCTGCATTCAAACATATATGGTAGTTGTGGAATGGATGAATAATGGTTTGAGCTCCAGTTAAGAGGCGATTATAAACCTATAGATATATTCATGAAGGTCAAATCAATCATACATGGTTGACGAAGAATGCTTCAACGAGATTAACAGTTGTACATGCTTGTGAGAATTATGATAATATATATAAATGTACTTGTTCGGACTACGTCTGTTATAAACAGAGTTCACAGCACGACAAAAAGAATATGAGGTATACTGGGCAATATTTCACCCTAGAGATTAAAAATCGAGCTGGAACCGCC
This sequence comes from Breynia disticha f. nivosa, assembly GCA_948193385.1. Classification (NCBI taxonomy): domain Eukaryota; kingdom Viridiplantae; phylum Streptophyta; class Magnoliopsida; order Malpighiales; family Phyllanthaceae; genus Breynia; species Breynia disticha. The sequence continues at coordinate 20,462 of CANYCX013668342.1, forward strand.
AAATTAGAACCAAAATTGGAACTAGAGGTTCCGAACTGCCAATTTTAGAACCGAAATCGGAACTTGAATTGAAGTGTCGGAACCGGTTAGGTTCAGTTCCAATTTCGGTTCCATGTACATGAAACTATGAATCAGCTATTCCAAACTGGTGGTTGACGATTTTGAATCGGTAGTTTGGTTTGTTTTTTTGAGAAAAACGAAACCTGAACAGTCGAACCAGAAGCGGAATTGCCCAGCCAGTTCTGGAACCACGGACCAGAACCAGAACCAAACCGCCGAAATTAGCCAGATTTGATTCGGTTCCATAATGAACCGTCACTTCTAAACCAAAATTGACAGTTCCGAACCATTTTCATGTCTACACCCTATTGTTTTCCAAGTCCAACCAGCTGATTCTGGAACCACAAACCATAACTAGAACAAAAACTGAACCGCCGAAATCGGCTAGATCTGATTTCGATCCCATGATAACCGTTGGTTTCAAACCAAAATCGACAGTTCTGAACCGATTTTTATGTCTACTAGGGCTGCTCACGGGACTTGGAGATTCCCGACTCGACCTGAGAACCTGTCCCGTTAGAACCGAAACTGAAAAAGATCTGTTAACTTTGACTTTTCCCTTCCCGTTCTGTCCCGTAATTTTTCTTATGGGATGATTCTGGATCTTAGGCAATATTCATCCCGAGAACCGTCCCGTCCCGACCCGTTCCGTCCCGTCCCAAAGAACCGAAACTAGAACCGAAAAAATAAATATAATTATCTAAATTAAAAAATAATAATATTCAATACTAAATAATAAAGCTTAATACTCAATACAAGCTTTTTAAATATCTTTGAATATAACTGATTAAGAAATATATGAAGGTACAAAATTGGTTACTGGAAATATATTGTGGTTTTGTTTTGACTTTCTTAATCAACTTGATAAATATTCAAGCTATGAGTTTCGCTATCATAATTGATGAGACGATTGTGATTGCTGCTAAAATATATGACAATCATATTATGACTTCAAATGTTATACATTTATAACTTATTTGAACTAAATCATTTGTTCATTCTTAGACAAGATGAAAAAATTTGATATTCTTTAAATTTGTTTTACATACCGATATTATTTTTATTTAAAGATAATTTTTAACACCTATTTCTTGTAAAAAAAGTAATATTTTAAAAATTCTCCGATCCTCGTCCCCGGTCCAGAACTGTTTTCTCCATCATAAAATCCCCGATATCCGTCCTAACCTATCCCGAAATTTTGGGACGGAACGGAATGAAGATTTTCAATCTATGGGACAAGTCTGAATCTTCACAAAAAAAATTTCCGAACCATTGGACGGGACTGGAGATTTGTGATCCCTGTCCCGTCCCGTCCCATCCTGCGAGCACCCCTGCTCTCCCACATGCGCACACACACGTCCTGACTGCATCTCTCTCCTCTCATCCTCCTTTCTTTACTCTTTCCTTCTTCTTTCTAAAAAAACATAACTCTTCCCTCACTCTATTCCCTTATTCTCCTTTTCCTTTTTCTTTTCCTTATTTGCCTTATTTGGCCGTGACCACCTC
>CANYCX013668396.1:0-40177 GCA_948193385.1 Breynia disticha f. nivosa
TTTATCAATTTAGAAAAATATCAAAACACATTTTTCAATTCAGCACATTATCAAAACAAATATAATTCTTAACATGTTTATCAATTTAACACATTATCAATTTAGCACATTATCAAAACATATAAGCATTTTATCCAACACTTAGTTGCTCTTGTCATTGGTTCGTATCTTCCAATTATGTAGGGGAGCGTTAGTGAACCTGCATTGTCATAAAAAATGGTTAAGTCTCCAACTTTAAAAAAAATCATAAAATCTCCACTTTTTGCATTGGAAACCTCATTTTTTAAGAACTTCTTAAGCCGAAGATGAGACTTATCTTTCGAGACTCTTTTTTCCTTGGCCAGCCTTTGGGCCAAGCGTTTCCTTTGTTCTCTTCTTTTTATCGTCTTGTGATTTTTCTTGGCCTTAACTTCCACCCATTTTTACAATATTTTTGGACTAGGAGGTTTGATGTACTTAGGCCGAACCATATTTTGGACGTCCTTTCTTAAGGCTTTGAGTGTTTGGGCCTTTTCATGTGGTGGAGCATCTTTCCTTACCCAAATGCTTGCTCTTCTAAGTCTTGGTTGCCATATTATTCCTGACAAAATCTCTTTTATTTTCATCACGTGGCCAGCTCCTTGGTCTATGGGTAGCCACATTAAGCGATCTCATATTTTCATGGCTAACATTTGATGGGGGTTGATCTTTCTTGCTCCCCAAAGTCGCATCATCACCATGCTTTGTAGCTCCACTCAAGGCATCTTCTTTCTTACGAAGCCACTCAGATGGAGCTTGCTTTTCTACGACTTCATCCTTTCGTTGAGGGCCATGCCCCCCAGATCCTTTGGACATGGGTTCATCGTCTTTAACTAGTGGAAACCCATCAATCTCTTCTTTAATTTTTTCCTCTTGTATTGGAACAATTATGACTGGAGAATTCTGCGAATTGATTTCTTTCTTAAATTGGTCCATTATTTTTTGTATATCTTGCTTGAACTTTTTGACTATTTCTGGTATTGTCTCCATATTTGTCAATACTGCTAGGATCCCACCGGGCGTGCTAAAATATTTATCCCTTTTTAGATTTTTGGGAAAAATAAAACGCCCCTTTGGAAAAGGTTGGTTGCACGAACGTGCCAGGAAATTATAGTGTTTCCAAACTGAGGAAAAATGATAGGAAGTCGTTAGAAATAAAATAATGTGCACGTAAATCTGACTTCATATTCAAGCGATTGTAACAAAATAATAAAGGGGGGGACTTTATCACTCCAAAGGTCCTTTACTCAATGATGAAAAAGCAAATCGCCAATAGCAAAATTAATAAACATGAAGTAAATATCCATTAACATTGAAATAAACCGTTGGAAATTAAAATAACAGTAGCAAAAAATAAGAACAAAACTGTAGGAAGTAAAAAACAATGACAGAAATGTAAAAAGAAAGCCAAAAATTGAAGAAGACAACAATCTCGGCCAGGGGCCGAAAGCTTTTTCCAGTGATGAATTGCAGAAAATGTAGAAGGAGGTATGAAAATATAGTCTGCAGGTCGGGAGCTGAAATGGAGCCAATGTCACTAGAAAATAGGGCCAGTGACGGAGAAGGCGGCCAGGGGCAGAAGGCTCTTTTCCAGGGACCAGAGGTTGGTGATGTAGATCAAGGTGGGGAGAAGCAGAATGCAAAATATGAAATGGATCAGAAAGAAAAAAGGACAAGGGCAATGGTGGTTTGGTTGAACGTAAGAAGGAAGTTTGTTAGGGAAAGTTCAGGGGCAGTAGCAGAAGTTTACATGGTCGACAGGTTTGTCTGGGTTGTGTTTGAGTTGAGATGTATGTGTCCTTTGTGCTTTTTCTCTCTATTTATAGGCATTGTGGGCTTTGGCAACAAATCAATATTCTCGTAATTGATCTTTATTTCCTTAGATAAATCAAATATTCTCCAAATATTTGATTTGTTTCCTTCTTTCTGCAAAGAATCTTTCCTTTGGCAGCCCAAATATTCTCTATTGACAGATTTTCTTGTCTTACCTTTGGCAAATATTGATATCCCCTTCCTTATCAAATATATCCATATGTCTAATTTATTCCCTTTTTCAGCGCATTAACCCCATAATATTTTCTTCCATAACTGTCGTAACGGGTGGGTCAAAAATATGTACCGATAGTTGCTGTTATCCGATTAATTCGGCCCATGGGCCAGAATTAATTTTGGCACAAACAAAAGCATAAAACAACCCTCAACCACTACTTCCTTTGAGGTAGCAAAGAACACGATGAACTGCTAATAGGTGATCTATTGTTGGAAAGGAAATAAACTAGGAAAGCTGCTGAACAACAAAAGAAATATCTAGTCGCGTGTTTGTCAAGCATAGAAATTTGCCAACTAACTTTCTATATTCTATAGGATCATATAGTGTTGTCATCAGATGCAAGTCTACAATTTTGGGCCATAGGAGTAAAAGTGAATTGCAATCAAGAAAATTAAATTCTTAAAGCAAGTCTAGAAAAATATTTTTGACAAATGTGCATTCCTCTCTTAGAACATGCTACCTCAAAGCCAAGGAAAAAATTGAGTGCTCCCAAATCTTTGATTTTGAAACAATCATAAAGTTGAGCCTTAATATCATTCACTATCTGCATATCACTACCAACCACAATGCAGTCATCAGCACAAATAAGCCAAAGGAAGGATTTATCAATCTTCTTAATAAACATAGTGTGACTAGAAGGAGCCATATGAAAGTTCTATGAAAGTATATGTGAAGCCAATTTCTCATACCATTGGCGACTATCCTGTTTGAGACCATACAAACTTTTTTGCAAGTGAAGTATTTTTCCAGCAAGCACAACATAACCTTTGGGTGAATTCATGTACATTTTCTCATAAAGATCACCATGAAGGAAGGTATTACTAACTGTCATGCTGATGGATAATCCAATTATGGCTAAAAGCAAGAGCAAGAATAGTGCGTATAGATGTCATTTTATCTACTGGCAAAAAGGTGTCTGTATAGTCCAATCCAGCCTGTTGAGTATAACCTTTTAACCTTTTGCTACTATTCGATTCTTACAGCGTTCAATTTGTCCATCTGTAAGATACTCAATACAAAAAACATGTTTTGCATTGCTAACATTCTTTCCCAGAGGAAGATCTACAACATCCTAGGTGTGGTTATCCTCAAGGACTTTAATCTTGTTCTGAATTCTATTTCTCTAGCATTTATGCTTTGATTGCTTTAGAGTAGTTGTGTGGCTCAGTGATAGAATCAAGTTTCATAAAAAATCTGCGATGTGTAAGTGAAAGATGAGCATAAGAAAATATTGAAGATAATGCATGTGGACTAGTAAAAGGTGTGGCAGTGAGACTATGCAATTGTGGCATACTAGAGCAATCATAGTTGGTAAGATAAGAGGGCAACTAATGATTGCGCTGAGATCTCCTTAAAGAAATATAAGCAGGTGGACATTCTGAATTGGTAGAAATGGATTAGGTGTCAGCAGTTGGTGGAGTAGCAGTTGTAAAGACTGTAGATGGAGGAACACCAGGAGATTCAACTAGAGATCTAGGAAATACAACTAGAAATGAGACTACCATAATATTTCCTGGGATTGGGGAAAGTGGTGCTATAAGAGAAAATGATGAACCAAGTAGATGAACCTGAGAAGAATCACAGGAGAGTCAGTAATAAAAGGTAAGTGATCTTCATAAAAGATCATATTTCTGTTGACATAAACTTTTTGAGTAGCTAAATCAAACACTGTGTCCTTTTATTATAGTAGGAAATCCCAAGAATACGCATCTCGCAGCATGTGGATCAAATTTCTTTTTGAGTGGTGCAAAATTACTCATATAATATAAACATTCGAACACATGTAACTGGCAATAACAAGGCTTTGCATGAAATAACATTTTGTAAGGACTTTTGTTCTACAAGACTAGTAAAGGTATGCAGTTTATGGGATACACTGCATGTGTGACACAATCACCCTAAAATTGAATTGGAATGCCAGTATGAACAAAGCTATTGCTACATTTAAAATGTGTTGTTGTTTTCACTCCACTAAACCATTCTGCACTGGTGTGTAGTGATACAACAACGGATGAACAATTCCCTTAGATGCATAGTAATCAGGCATTGAAAATTTAGGTCCATTGTCACAGTGAACTTTCTTTAGTTGATGATTAAACTGCACTTGAATAAAAACAACAAAATTTTGCAAACAACTTCTAGCTTCACTTTTATTCTTCAAAACGAGGACCTATGTACAACGAGTAAATTCATCAACCACATTTAAAAAATAACAATGACCAGAATGAGTAGTTGCGGAAAAAGGTCCCCAAATATCTACATGAATAACCTCAAACAGATTCTTAGCTGTAGAATGACTAATAGGAAAACAATTGGATCCTTTGCTAAAATTTCATGTAAAGATTTTCTTGACAAGTGTCCCAATTCAAACTACCAAAGATTATTTTGTGCTAATATGAAGGATTGCTTCTGAACTGCTGCTACAAACTTGACAGAAGGAAGAACAAGAGTATAAAGTCCAGAACATTTTTCAGTTCTGCCAATCATCATCAAAGAACATAGGTCCTAAATAAGAGATTAATCATGATGAAATGTCAAACAAGAAGATCCTAGTTTTGTTAACAGACTTCTAGAAACTAAATTATACGTGAAATTAAGGACACATAAAACATTTGTCAAGGTGAAATCAGGTGTAAACTGAACTATACCAACATTTGTAACCTGAATTTGAACACCATTAGGTAGGCTCACATAATTGTTTGTCACTGATTTATAAGTAGAGAACCAAGATAATGATGAAGCTACATGATCAGTAGCTCCACTATCTAAAATCCACTTAGAATTAATACCTTCAATACCAAGATTTGTGAAAGAAGCTGTCACTGCATTAACACAAGGTTTTGGAATCATGACATGCTGATTTGAAACTGGAGCAAGAGGTGTAGGCAAAATGCCTTGCTGGTTGCCAGATACAATTGGATCTGCATTGAATGAACTAGAAACAACAGAATTTACAGATGAGGGATTAAAATTAGAACCTCCAAAAAAAACTATTGGAAAACCATGTTTTTGATGACTACGATCAACAATGTGACCTTCTTTGCCATAATAAGAGCAAATTGGCCTTTTTCAGAAAAATCTTCCTGGGTCACCTTCAGATCTTCCACCATTATACATTCTTCCTTCATTATTTCCTCCTCTACCTGTTAAAATATTAGATCCGTTAAAGAAAACAACTGGCTCCATATGAGAAACAAGATTTATTTCTCGTTCTTGTTATAAAACAATCGAGAAAACCTCATTAATCAAAGGTAATGGTTTAATCATTATTATTTGAGAATGAACAACTGAGTAGCTATCCATCAAGCCTCTTAGAAACCTTATCAACTGATCTTTATTTTGATATTTTCTCATTAAATTAAGTCCTCGACAATCACATTTTGATAAAGAAAAAAGTATGGAACGAATCATGTTCATTTCATCCCAAAGAATACGTAGTTGAGTGTAGTATTCTGTCACCAAATTCGATCCTTGCTTTAAACAAGCAATCTCCTCATGAATCATTGCCCATCAAAATATATCTTCTTGAGAGAAACAATAAGCTAAATCCTTCCATACTTTTTGCGCTTTTTCAATCAACAAGATGATCTTAGCAATTGATGATGATACCAAATTTATTATCCATGTGAGAACTAGTTTATTACATCTATCCCATGCACCAAACATGTCACTTGATTCCTCTGGTTTACAAATTGCACCATTAAGAAACTGGAGCTTATTCTTCATTTTTAGTGCCTCGTTCATAGAACATCTCCATTAGTGATAATTTTTGTCATCTAAAGGAAAAAAATAAGAGAAACATTTGGAGATTCTCCAGGATGTATATAATAGGGGCTGAAGATATACTCCTCAGCATGAATCATTATAGAAAGAGATTAAGAAATTTGAGACGAGAAGAAGAAAGAGAAGAAGAAGGAGAAGAAATCTAAGATTACAGAGAATGAATGTTGTTTGCTCTGATACCATCTTAAGTTGATTGGCAGCAGAAGTGTATTGCTTTCATTGATTGCCAAATGATTACAAGTAGTCTATTTATACAAATGAAAATCAGTAGCATATTAATCGAATACAATCAAAAAAAGAAGAGTAAAACTCTACAACTTGCACAACTTGTATAAATAGGCGGGAAGTTTGTTGGAAGGTAACTGATTCTTGCTAATGTGGACACTCTAAAACCATCTTTGATCAACAGCAGCATGAAACTATGGAGTGGCATCTGAGTCAATACCAAGACCAGCACTATATCCTTGAGACCAGAAGAAATGATATTTTATTTCATTAATGCAACATTAACAAAATCACTAAGTCGTTAAGTTATGTATCTCCCACTTAACGGAGAATTAATCTTAATTTTTGCATTGAAAGGTGTGAAGTTTATACATTTTTAGTTTAACTCAAGTCTTATTGTTTACCTAAATACTTTTGGAATTAAATCAGTCGCATTCACTCAATTATTTTTTGCTGAGGAAATGTTCTGTTTTCTCCTCTAGTCCTCTTCTTCAATCGGACCATATTCAAAAAAACATGCCAAAGGCTATCTTCTCTATAGTATTGGCACCAAATAGGCTTGTCATCAACTCTGCTTCTTCAATAAACCCCAAAATCAATAAGGAATCAATAGAAATAAGATAGAAATGAGTAAATGGTAGTATTCAATTAAGTAACCAAATGACAAGTCCAACAGCACTTACAAGGAGCTGTGTTCCTCCAAACAATCTCTCAGAGATCAATAAGAAAAATAGACCAGGATAATGGTTATATTCCCTCCCTTTGATATATATAGCCTACTAATGGCTTAACAGAATAACAAACCCAAAAACATAACAAATATTCCTGCAACATTTCTGTAACCAACTCGCACAACACCACTGCTCCACTTTCCATTTAGCTCAAATGTCTGCCACGTCATCAATTTCCATTCTCGATTGCTGGGCTGAGAACTCTGGGTCTTAGGCTGGACTTCTTCTTCTTCCACCTCTTTCTGTTGTAGACAATCATAGGGCCCTTATCATTACTTTCCCCCCATGAAGACACCTTGTCCTCAAGGTGGAAAGCTAAAAATTGCAGATCAATTTCTTCATCTAATTCCCATGTTGCTTCAGATGGTGGAAGATTCTTCCAAAGCATCAAAACCTCCGGTCCTTGAGGCCCTTCTCTAAGTCCCTGGATAGCCTCTGGCTCCAACAACCATTCTAAATCTGCTCTGAAAGTAGCTGGCAAAGGTTGGACTTGATCAACATCTCCAATAACACGCTTCAATTGGAATACATGGAACACCAAATGAATTACTGTTGTAGGAGGAAGATCCAACTTGTAAGCCACAGTTCTACCCGCTGCAATACTTTAAATGGGCCAAAATAGCGTGGAGACAACTTCTCGTCTACCCTTCTTGCTAAGGACTTCATTTTATAGGGCTGCAATCTGAGAAAAACCATGTATCCAATCTGAAATTCCACATTCCTGCGATGCTTATCAGCTCGACACTTCATATAATTCTGAGCAGTCATCAAGTGCCCCTTTAATTCATCCAAAACCTTATCTCGCTCCTTCAATGCTACCTCTAACTCATAATTAGTTGTAATTCTGACACTTTCATATCGAAAAATAGGAGATGGATCTCTCCCATAGACCACTTTGAAGGGCGTGGTATGTGCAGAAGAATGATAGGATGTGTTAAAGGAATACTCAGCCCATGCTAACCACTTCGTCCACTCCTTCGGTTTAAATTGAACAAAACATCTTAGATAAGTCTCCAAACTTCTGTTAATAACTTCACTTTGGCCATCACTTTGCGGGTGATAGGCGGTGCTCCGATGAAAATGCGTCTACTACAAACGGAAGAGTTCTATCCAAAAATGACTCATGAACACCTTGTCACGATCGGACACAATGGATCGAGGAAAACCATGTAACTTTATTACGCCTAACAAAAACTCTTCTGCCACTTTTTTGGCTATAAATGGATGTTTCAAAGGTAGGAAATGGCAGTATTTGCTAAGGCGATCAACGACCACCAATATAGTATCAAAACTATGAGATTTGCCAAGCCCTTCCACAAAGTCCATGCTTAAATCTTCCCATATAACCTTCGGCACAGGGAGAGGTAGCAACAACCTTGCCAGTGACAGTGTATCATACTTCATCCTCTCACAAATGGAGCAGCCAGAACCATATTGTTGGACATCAACCTTGAGTCCTTGCCAATACAGCTCTCTGGAAATGAGCTTGTAGGTTTTAAGAAAACCTCCATGGCCCCCAATTGGTGTATCATGGAATTCAGCCAACAATTTGGGCTTGAGGTTTGATTCCTTATAAATGGCAAGGTGCCCATTATAGTATAGTAACTGATTCCTTGTTGTCCAGCCTGGTTTGGCGTTAACGTTCTCCTGTAATGCTGCAACAAAGATGAAAACAAAGGATCCTGTAAAGTTTCGATCAGCAACACTTTCCAATCCACAATCTGCCGTAAACTGATCTGATGAAGCTCCACTTTATGGCTCACACATGACAGCGCATCGACTGCTTGGTTTTCCCTTTTGGGCTTGTATTGGATGTCAAAATCATAGCCCATTAATTTCACCAGCCACTTCTGATATTCTAGAGATACAATCTTTTGTTCAAAGAGGAATTTAAGGCTTCGTTGGTCGGTACGAACAATGAAATGTCTTCCTAAAAGGTAATGGCGCCACTTTTGTATGGCAAAAACAATTTCCATGAGCTCCCTTTCATACACAGACTTTTGTTGAGCTCTCCCACTAAGAGCATGGCTGTAAAATGCTATTGTTCTCCCATGTTGTCACAATACAACTCCTAAACCAAAGCCTGATGCATCCGTCTCCAAGATAAATTCGCTATGAAAGTCGGGCAGCGCCAAAATTGAAACCTTTTGCATAGCCTCCTTCAATTCATTTACTGCTGCCGAAGCCTTTGGAGTCCAATGAAAAGCATCTTTCTTTAACAAATTGGTAAAAGGGGCTGCCAAACGTCCGTAATGTTGCACGAAATGCAGTAATACCCCGTCAAGCCAAGGAATCCCCTCAACTCCTTGGGATTGCTAGGCATGGGCCAGTCTCGCACCACCTTCAAATTTTCCGAATCAGTCATAACCCCTATTGTCGAGATAATATGGCCGAGATATTCCAGGCTTTCCTTAGCAAACGTACACTTCTTTCAGTTTACCCACAGTTGGTTCTGACTCAAAATACTCAAGACCTTCCTCAAATGCATCACGTGGTCAGTCAAAGAATGCATGTAAATCAAGATATCATCGAAGAAAACCAATACAAACTTCCTAATCCCTTGAAAATGGAGTTCATAAGGGCTTGGAACGTTGCTGGTACATTGGAAAGACCAAAAGGCATAACAAGGAATTCATAATGACCCTCATGGGTCCTAAAAGCCATCTTGTGTACATCTTCCAGATTCAATCAAATTTGATGGTAACCTAATTTGAGATCCAACTTCGTGAAAATGTGCACCCCATATAATTCATCTAATAACTCATCAATATTCAGAATCGGAAAGCGGTTCGGAATGGTAACCTTGTTTAGAGCTCGGTAATCCACACAAAATCGCCAACTCCCGTCTTTCTTCTTAACGAGCAAAACTGGACGTGAGAATGGACTAATACTTGGCCTTATTACTCGAACTGTCAACATCTCTGTCACTAGTCTTTCGATCTCATCCTTTTGTATATAAGGATAATGATAAGACCTCACATTTACTGGTTCTGCTCTGTCCTTTAAAAGAATCGAATGGTTATGGGAACGAAACGGGGGCAGCCCAGGTTTGGCCTGAAATACTTTAGAAAACTTTTCCATCACTTCCATAATCATAATATCAATCTCTTCCTCTTCTTTAGACACTTCCAGATTACAAAATTCAACCAACACTCCTTCTTTTTCCTCTTGGACAGCCTTCATAATACTTTTTAAGGACACCAAGGATTTGCACAAACTAGGATCTCCCCTCAGCATAACCTGTTTCCCATCCAACTCGAAAGACATAGTTGATTTCTTCCAATCAGCTCTCGTCATCCCCAAAGTGGTTAACCACTTAATTCCTAAAATCAAATCATAACTCTACATGGGTATGGGAAGGAAGTCTTATATTACTGTCACTCCCTACATTTCCAATACCACTTGCCTACAAATACCATGCCCAGCCATCTTCTGTTCATTACCCACCACTAGCCCATAGTTAGTAGTGTCATACACCAGAAGCTCCAACTTCTTCACTAAAGATTGGACAATAAAATTATGGGTCGCCCCACAATCAATGAGCACGGTCACATCCTTTCCCAACACATATCCAGCCAACCTCAAAGTTCTAGGTTCGGATAACCCTACAACTGAATTCATAGATAACTCAATTCCTTCCAGGGATTCTAGCTCTTCTTCTGCTAAAGTGTTCACTGTATTCCCTAGATCATCACTCACTAGTAACACATGTAATTCACGGTTCTGACACTGGTGACCCACATGCCAACGCTTTTCACATCTACAACATACCCTTTTCTCTCCGATTTTGAGCCTCAGCCGCAGTTAGCCACTTAAATTTGGATCCCTTGAGTGGGAAGTATGGGTTTGGGTTTTGTTGTTTGTGGTTGAGTGGTTAGAGGAGGTGGAACTCTACTGTAATTCATAGTAGTGTTTGGTGACGTGGGGTAATGGGTAGGTTTTTGTATGGTGGTTTGGGAAGTGTAAGAGGTAGGGTGACTTGTGGAATTGTTGGATTGTGGGGACTTGGGAGTGGTCTAGGATATTGTTTTAAAGTCAGGTTTATAGTCATTTTTTGTTGGATGTGAAGGGAGCCCTTTTGGGTGTTGGGTTTGGGTCTGAGTAAGTAATAGGTTCTTTATTTCAATTCTAGCAGCAACATCCATGGTTTCTTTTAAACCTTTTGGGCTCAACAAAAGCAATTCAGTCCTAACAGAATCCACTAAACCGTTCACAAACACAGCAATCAACGTGGCCTCATCCAATTTTCCAACAAAAGCAGTTAAAAGTTCAAACTGGGAACGATACTCACCTACTGAACCGATTTGCTTCAACGTAAATAACCTTAGCAATAGCGCCCCATCAGTAGGGCCAAGGAATCTCCTAAGAAGCTCAGCCTTCAAGTGATCCTAGGAAACGAAAGTGGTGGCTCTCTCCTAAAAATGCAACTAAGCTTGCGCCTCACCCTCGAAGCAAATCCCTGCCACCTCTATCTTTTCAGCCTCTGTCATCCTATTCAAGGTGAAATATCTTTCAGCTCGAAAAACCCAAGCATCAGGTTCCATTCCATTGAAAACAAGGAGTTCCAACTTCCGTGGCAGCCTATCCTTGTCCCACGCAGGTGAGGTTTCAGTTTTGGGATGGGTGTTTGTTTGAGTGGGTTGAGGGTTGGGATTGGTGTCTGGGTTAAGGGTGGGTGGTGTTTCATGGTCAGCGGCAGCCGAACTTGATTCCCCTTGAGCTCCCGGTCCGGACCCAAGGTGGTGTTTCAAGAGGCTTTCAATTTTCTGAGTGAAAGAAATGAAAGAAGCGTTCAACTCCAGCTTCATCTCCTGCATTTGGGATTTGATCTCTGGAATTTGGGTTTCTAAAGCAGCCACTCTATTGTTCATTCTTGTTTTGGGCATCCACTAGGAATCAAAGGTGCTCTGATACCAAAATGATAAACCCCAAAATCAATAAGGAATCAATAGAAACAAGATAGAAATGAGGAAGGGAATGGTAGTATTGAATTAAGTAACCAAATGAAAAGTCCAATAGCACTTACGAGGAGTTATGTTCCTCCAAACAGCCTCTCAGAGATCAATAAGAAAAATAGACTGGGATAATGGTTACATTCCCTCCCTTTGATATATATGGCCTACTAATGGCTTAACAGAATAACAAACCCAAAAACATAACAAATATTCCTACAACGTTTCTGTAACCAACTCGCACAACACCACTACTCCACTTTCCATACAGCTCACACGTTTGCCACGTCATCAATTGCCATTCCTGATTGCTGGCTAAGAACTCTGGGTCTTGGGCTGGACTTCTTCTTCTTCCACCTCTTTCTGCTATAGACAATCATAGGGCCCTTATCATTATCTTTGCACAAGTACAGCTTTCATCATTCCAACAGAAGCTGATCAATCTGATCACTTTTTTTTTTTGCTAAAATTTGAAATGTAATCAGAACCTCATGTTAGCTCTATATCCATTAATGAAATAGTAACTGAGTTCTTAACTAATGAGTAAAGGTTCTGAATTCTTTTGAAGTTCACAGTTGATGGTGTCTATATTTTCATAATCAATCAATGAATAATATGATTTACAATATGAATCCAGATAAGATTTACAGCTCTGGACCTTTTCAGTCAGCTTTGATCTGTACTAAAGTAGGAGAACAAAAACACAGTACCTAAGGTTATAACAACTAAATGACGCTGCAAAACAAGCTAATTGAAGAAGGCAATGAATTCAAAATTTTCTTCAGAGATGCGGATTCGATTTCACGTCCATCGTTTCGGAGGCTTTGCCAATGATGAATTACTAGGTATTCTCCTCATACCTACACCAGCAGTTGGCAAAGTTAGGGCAATAAATCATGTATAATCCACAAACTGCAAAGTCTGAAACCTGTGATTACAAGAAAGTTAATTAAAAGAAGATTTATCTACTTCACCTGTTGATGCTTTCAAAGAATCCTTCGTAATTGATGTGGTTTGTGCTGGTTTCTGTAGGCTTCGAATCTTGGATACCACTCTGCTTCTGCATCAAATATTAATGTTCAACACTTGATTGAAAACCTCAAAGATTGAATAAAAAATATGACTAACTTCTCTGATCTTTCGGACAACTTTGAGGCTTCATCCACCGGACTATCGTGTCCTGTTCCCGCAGGAAGAGCACCATCAGACATATCACTTAACTTCTCTTCATAGTCACCCTCCCCATATCCGAAGTTCTCACCTTCAGCGTGCCTGTCGCTGTGCTCAGAATTGTTGTCCTGGTCAGAACCTGCAAGCCTAAATGTCCGACCTGGCGATTTCTGGCTTCCACGTGAACCTACAGAATCGTTGCTAGAGGTGGAACGCGCATACCTCGTTGTACCTGTTGCTTGTTTCTCATCATTTAAGCCAGGATACACATTTTTTAGATCTTTGAGTAATTGCAACCGCTCAATTTCTTCATCTTTCTTTGTTATTGTGTCTTTCAGAGATGCTACCTTCAAAGTCCAATTTTTGTTAATTCAACTGCTGCTTTTTTCTATAAGTTATATTCGAAAAATTTAATGAAGGGAAGATGAAAAGTGAACCTGTTCCATCAGTTCTCTAACATCTCTTCCCTCTTTGTTGTTTCGCGCTGCACCTAACTCAACTCCAGAAACTCTTTCCGCAAACTTCAAGGTGCTCATCGTTTCAGAATAAGAGGTCGCATCAGGATTTAGCTGCACAAACATCAGAGTTTTTGCTTGACCTCCTGAGTAGTGGAAAACAATGAAAATCCATTCAAACAAGCATCAGAATCATCCAAGAAATTGTCATGTTAACTATAATAGTGATAAACAATTTAAACCATTTTCAGATACGACAATTACTTAAAAAAAAAAACAGTTTCATACCTAGAGAGCTTTGAAGGAGTTGAGTAAGCTTGCTGTTTCTATATGGTACATGAGCATTCTTTTGTGCTAGAGCAAAAATGACATCTCCAAGTGCAGATAATGATTTATTGATATGTTGAGCTTCCTTAAGTCTATCCCCAGTAACCTCGGAACGATCTACTCTTTCACTTCCTGCCAGATCCACCAAATGAAGATTACCGTGCAAAGAAGCACCATTCTTCAAATCTTTTCCACGAACGTGAATACTGACAACACTGTCGTTCAAGCCTAATTAGAGAAAATAAAAACACATTGAAAAGAAACATGATACTGATACAAATGTTCAAACAATAAGTAAATCACCTGTGAGAGCGGGAACTTCTTTCATTTAGAGCAGTGGCACTCATAGCTCTGTTTTTAAATCCAATTTCCATCAACTCCATTACATCAGACGTTGATGTGACAGGGTTCATGCTAGCATCAGGCACTGCTAGCCCATTCGATTGCGAAGCCGACAGAATCCCCAGAGTGTGGAAGTCAAGGGAAACAAAGCATGAGCCGAATTGAATTCTTAACACTAGATTTACATTACTAATAAAAGTAAAGCCTATGGTTCTGAATGCAGTTAATTTAACTAAACCTGAAACAAAATAGAACTGCAGAAGATAAAAGTCTTAGACAGAACTTTCTTTAAATATTTATAATCTGCAGAAGGATATCTTTTCTGAGAACCGTTATTTGATAGTAAATCACGCACTTGCTCATTATAAATTTCAACCATTTGTACTTCAACCTCATAATCTAAAGCGCCTTTTCGATTCTGAGAAATGTTGAAAAGATCGTTGAGAGCTCGATAATTAACACCCCATTCCTCTTCTGTTGCTCCATTTGGACCAGTCTGGATTTTAACTTTATGTTAGCAATCTGAAATTTTTCACTGCAACATTTATGTAATCCAACCATGAAATAACAGAATACCATTGTATAGGTTTTTCCGGAACCAGTCTGTCCATAAGCAAATATGCATACATTGTATCCATCAAGAACAGATCGTATAAGTGGTTGCGTGTCTGAAAATACCTTGACTGCCAGTGTTCGATGACAACAGAAAGTTAGAACTACCATAATTTGTTAATAAAATAAAAAAACCTGAAAACTGTAGAAGTTCAAGTTGCAAATTGTACAGGTAAAAACCTTGAGTAGAACTTGGACCGTAGACTTTGTTAAATCTGAATGTTCGTTGGCCATCCTTCCCAGGTTTGCTGGGATTCGCAACAATCAATTCTCCTTCGTTACCAATGTGTTCAATGATTGTCTTTTTTGCAGCCTGACAGGGCAGAAATGGTCTTATTCTGCAGAACACTCGTATGTTTCCTGTGTATTTTTCAGGAAAAAGAAATTGTATAAGAAAACTGCATTGGTTAGCCATGGAAAGACAAGAGGTCTACCTTTTAAATCCTGAAGCTCATTATACATCCTCCGATTTTCAGCGAGAACCAAGTGGTAGTTTTCAGTTGAATTAATTATTTCTTTCATTTTTATACCTAAAAATTGAAAGGTAATTATGTTTAGAACTGGTCGCCATTGATGGTATCAAATCAACGAACATTTCTACAGCTGACCAACCTAAGCGATTAAACTCTTCGGAATAGCTCTTGTTTGCTCTTACAACTTCATTCTCGATGGACTTGGAAGCCAACCTCAAATCCTGGATATTATCTTAAATATGTCATACCTTAGGAAAATATGAGATTTGAATAGATAAAAAAAAAAGAACAGTTTGCTTTTACCCGTAAGACAGCAGACTGAAACACCAAAAAGTTCTGAACAATGTGCTCTTTCTTGCTCCATTTCTGGTGTGTGGACTCGGAACTTGCCTCCAGAACGTTCACCTTGTTCCTCGAATCCTCCAAGAGTTTGTCAAGATCTTTTAATCTCCCCTCAAGACGTGCTTTAGTAGCTTTGGCTTCTGCTTCCATTTGCATGCAATGCAGTTCGTGCGCTTTTTTGGCCATTTCTATTTCTTCCTTCAATGCTGAGACTTCAAGATTAGCTTGCTCCTTCTCTTTCATCAATTTTGTTGCTTCCTCTAACTCTTCTTTAGCACCTTTAGCCTCTTTTTCCATTTGCAGGCAACGCTGTTCGTTTGCCTTTTTTTCCATTTCCAGTTCTTGCTTCAATGCTAAGAGTTTAAGATTTATTTGTTCCTTCTCTTTCACCAGTTTCAGGGCTTCCTCCTCCCCCAGTTTCCTTTTTTCTTCCATTTTCGATTTCTCCATCTGTAACAAGAACATATCTTATTGTGAGAAATCTTGAAAAGACTAAATGAGAACTGCACCATTTTGAATTCTACCTTTATTTGCTGCAACTGGTCCATAACAATCTGAAACAACGCACACATTCTCGTTAGAAACTTATTTGATAAATAAATCATGTGGAATTTATTGTGTTGGTATGGATTAGAAAGAGACAGAATAATGTGTATTGTCGTACCCCATTCTCCTCACCAGTACCAGAAGCAAGAGCTTCAAGAACTCTGATTCTTGACTGATACTTCTCCTCGCGGGCCTTAAACAGATTGTTTTGCTGAATGCACAAAACCACAATCAAAATAAAAATTGGTAATTGGTGCTATGAGTACAAAGAACTAAAAAAACACTCATTACAGTTCTCAAATGTTCTGCTTGAGTTGATATTCGTCGTTCAATCTCCTGCACCACTTTTCGCAATAGACACGCCACACGCTGTGCAACAGAGTCAATGTCAGATCATACTTCTAAACTAAACAAAAAAAATCATTATTCCATCATAAATTCATGCTGAATGTATAGGTAAGTCCCCTGATAGCATACATAAGGTATTTCCCCATTCTTCCTCTCAATGCTTTCATCAAGAATTCCATTCACCACACTCAAAAGTGACTGTGTTGGGGCATTCTGATTTCCATGTGTACAAACATCAAAAGTCATTAGTAACCGCAAGAACAAAATGGATACTAACATGTGAATATCACTGAAATAAATTAAACGTGTAAAAAACATGACTCACATCCAAACTGTTTGATTTCATCATTTCTGAAATTTTTGCAGCAGAAAGATCAGCATAGCGGCCTTGTTTTAGTTGAAATACCTCATGGAACTTATGTCCAACATGATGCATTGTTACAGTTGATGGGTCTATGGAATTGGGAAGACAACAAAAAAGTTTGTTCATCTTAGTTATCAATTGAGATGACAGAAAACTTGCATGCTTTCCTGATAGAGCAGAAACCATTTGAAATTTTGCTAGAACATCATTACATTAATCGACCATAACCTTCTATAAGCCACTATTCCAGCACAAACATATTTTCAGATCATAAAAGTAGATTTTTCTTCGCCGAGACAAGAATACTGATACCTGATAAGACCGCATTACGATAGGACATTTTTCGCTTTTCTTCTGTAGATGGTGAAAGAGCATTGCCATGTGGAGATGAATATCCACGAGGGCTGCCGATTCTATTAACAGTATTAATGGCGGGTAAATTGTCTGCTGTTTGGAAATATTGTGCTCTTAGTGTTAATAAGCAATCCATGACACTCCTGAGGGATCCCTGCACATAGAGAACATCAAGATAAGACGAAAGAAATGCGATTAATAAGCAATCCATGACACTGATACCTTCTCTAGATCTGACATATCAAACTTGGAGATCCCCATTTCATCCATAGCAGCAAGAAACTTCTTCACATTTTCCGAGGATGATGCTCTAGACTTATCAGAACCAATTCCCTGAAATTTCAAATGTACAATAAGAGGAACAAGAAAACCATTACTTGACACCAACAGAATAACAGAGGGAGAGAGAGAATTTATCTAGGCAACCTCTTTTGCAGAACCAGATTTAAACAAGTTTAAAATTTGCAGCAAGACAGTGCCATCAACCAAGCAAGCTCTAAAATCCTCGGAGGAAGCTTTCGCTGGCAGATTTACACTAGGAACAATACTATTAATCCAGTCTATCAAAATTGCCAGCCGTTTAGCTGGAGATAGAAAATAAATAAGAATAATATCATGATCATAAACAAATGGAAACATTGGCGTAAAGAAGCAATTATTCATACCTTCATCATAATTATATGTCAAAGTTGGTTCAAAAACATCTGAACTGCCATATTGTTTCGGGCTGTTAACTATTCCGTATTGTTTTGTGTGGAGGTCCGTTGTTAGGTTCATTATAGCGTCAACATCAACAGAGCATATCAAATGTACGACTCACAAAATGACCAGAAACTAGAATGAAGCAGCATCTGGCATATGTCCTGAAAAGGTATTCCATAAATATGATGAGCTAAATTTAAGAAATGATGCAGCAGTAGACAAAATGCGCCATTTATGTTGAATGAACAGGAAGAACTCAATAATACAAAGACATTAAACAACGTTAAGAACTAACCAGAAAGAAATTAAAGAGGGTTGCACGTCGTGAATAATTTTATTGCAGTTGTGGAGCTGGAAATAAAAAAAGTAATGATCACGATTTTAGGAATTTTTGATGTTTTTGTTAATATTTGGTTAACACTTAGTAATGAATGTGTGGAGAGAGGGATGAACCGTTGGTGATGACAGAGAGGAAACTAGAGAGACTGCGTGAAGGTAGGAGGCAACTATATAAACCTCTGGTAGTGTTGTGGGCATCTGACACGTGGCGTGTAAGACATTCTTAAGGACCTTCGGTGGTCAGTGAAATGTGGAAATTGGTCTTTAATGTCAATATCCTACGTGGCTTTGTTACAGAATCAGCACTCTATTAACATCATTTTAAGAATTAATTTACATCTAATGCTCTTTAAGATAGACTATTACATGTCTGATCATATCATAATTGTCACTTTTGTTACAATACCTTAAGTGTGTAAAAAGTATATAATAATTCATCTCGAGTTTAATAAAGATTTTAACTCTAAAAATTTTAATGTAAAACTAGCAATGCGAATTAGTTATGACTCAATACCATGTAGTGTTTTTATGTGTGGATTAGATCTAAATACTATGTTCTAAACATGCATACATAATCTCTAATTAACATTAAATATCCTTATTCATATAATCGAACTCACTGAGTCAAATAGAATATAATAGTCATATTTTCCTTATTATTCTCATAGCAGTGATCAACTAGGTATATTCTAAATGATATCTCGTATGCTTGAATGTCCTATAGACGTATGTCTCACATATACAAATTTAAGTTTGAGATTTCATTGAAAGATAATTTTTAAGCTTGAAATTTCATTGAAAGATGATTTTACCAATTGATATCCCCGTAATACAATAAGGATAAAATAAATAACTCATTTTTTTAAGCTTATAAGTGAGCTCAAAGTGATTTGGACTAGAGCTTACACTAACAATTACATATTTTGGTCTTGCGACCTATGCTTATAGGCAGAGAAACAAATTATTCTATTTTTAGTCACCAAAAAATAAAAACAAAAAATTTACAAGAGACAAGTATAAACCAATATATATATATATATATTTAGACTAAAATCTCACACAAAATTTTAATTTAGCTCTAATTATTTAATTATATTTTTAATTAATATATTTAATTAAAATTATATGTTTCATGACTTTAAATCTCTCTAAAAAATAATTCAACTCAACATAAGTTATATGATTCATTATGTTCTTTGCAATTGGGATAAAAACGATGCTCTTTACTACATTTTTAGTTTGATAACTAGATGGAGAAGCACTGCAAATCGTGCATGATTTTTGAATTATAACATGTACGCGTCCACATTCTTTTTTTTTTGTCTAAACTACGAGCTATCTTAGGCACCTAAGACTAATCACGTTCAAGTCTGACAGGACTACAAGGATGATAAAATTCTTCCAATCGAGTTTTAATGCAGTTGCGTGACCAGAACTCGAATTCGAGATCACTGATTAAACTAGAACAAGCTCACGCCAGTTGATTTACGCGTTCGGTGATGTACGTGTCTACATTCTATGAGTTCGAATCCCGATTCTATAGTTTATAGCAGAAATGAAAGATTAGTTCTGTATTTGTATATTGTCTTCCTTGTTGAGCTATCTGTTTTATCACTTACCTCCATTTATTTGTAAGAATTTATTTTTTCAGATAATACTTTTTTCATATTTTAATATTTAGTACTAACAAAAATAATTCAAAAGAATATAAAAAAAAAGTCAAAAGAAAATAATAACTACTATTAACTTATTTTTTTTAAAAAAATATCTTTTATATAAAATATGAAATTAAATTTTTATTTCTAACTACTCTTACCTGTTAAATTCAACAAATTAAAAAAAAACCTTTAATTTCCACAGAATATTTTTTGAACTCATTTTCTATTTAGATAGGAAACACCAAAAAAATGTGATTCTGAAAATAAGATTTAAAAAATTTAATTTCTAAAAAAGTTTCACGAGAAAAATCATTTTCCGTCAAATAAATGAAGCCTAAGATAAATCAAATTAAACAAAAAATAAAATTGTCGTATTCAATTCGTAGATAAGATGAACGGTCATTCTATTTTTGTTATTTGTTTCATAAAGAAGAATAAAATACTTAATTAACATAATGGATTTCATTAATTTATTTATTACATTTTTTTTTTGGACAATTGAAGGGTTTATTTATTATTGATCGTATTGGGTGCTAAATTTATCATAAGCACAACATCTTTCTTGGCGCATCTATCCGTAAATACAATTGAATCTTAGTTTCCCGTCAACTTTACACACTCAACAATGCATTTAGTAATGATCTTCAATATCCTATATATTACTTTTTATTGTGCAAATATCTATTCACCCTCGTAAAATAAAACAAAATAAAAATACATATTTTTCGTGAAAAATGAAAAAAAGTAGTTGTAATGTGCAATAGAATAATAATAACAGATGCCAAGCGCAAACACTCCCAAATTAGAGAATCAGAATAATAGATGGGTTCTCGACGACAACGATCCTTCAATTCTTCTCTGCCAAGTATGAGCAAACATATATACATGTTAAAATCATAAGAAAATTATTGCATATATGTAGAAAGAGATAACCTCGAAATATATATATTTGAAGGCAGTATCTTCCAAGTATTTTCTGCACAAGACTTAATAGAATGGTAAAGAAGCCCTAGGCAGATGTCTTCCCTGTCATGGCAAAATTAATGCAGTACAAATATATAATATTGGACTATTGCTAAGCTATTGTCTCCCTTACCACAAAAATAGATAATTATGACGAGAATATACAGTTTAAGAAGAAAAATAGAAGTGACAAGGGTGGAAATTAAAGGAAGAAGAAGGAAG
Organism: Breynia disticha f. nivosa; assembly: GCA_948193385.1. Lineage (NCBI taxonomy): Eukaryota > Viridiplantae > Streptophyta > Magnoliopsida > Malpighiales > Phyllanthaceae > Breynia > Breynia disticha. Next base: position 20,977 of record CANYCX013668396.1, read on the forward strand.
GAGCTCCCTTCAGTCCAATGGGTGGGCAAAGCATGCGGAAGGAGTTGCTCCCACACCATGCAATTGGCCATGCTTACCATTCTTCTTCTTCTTCTTGTTGATAAAAATGTTGAAGCAGTGCCAAAATGCATGAGATGGCAGCTCTTGCCGCTTGTCAGCCCTCTTTATTGGACCGAGAAGGAGCTCCTTCGCTCTTCAACTCTCCTTTGAAAGAGAAGTTATGATATGTGAACTTTGATTTCAAAGTGATGCATCTATTTAAATGCATATTGGAGGTCCTGTAGATGATGGAAATGCGTTTTTCTAGATTAAAAATAAATCTTCTTTAGTTTGTACTTTTCTTTCATGCAGTGACATCTCAAAAGAATACTTTGCGTGTGTAAGTTTTTTTCATACAAGTTTGAGGTCAATCTACACAGGGAGGGAGCACTTATTGTGTACTCTCGCATTATGAAAAGAAAATATTTTCCTGTTAAAGAACGAAATCTCTTATTGAACAAAAATATTTACGGATCAATCCCTGCATAAATGCTGTATTTTGGTTCATTAATGACGTTAAATTGTTTATGGATGCCTTTCCGAATTTCTCTTTCATAAGAAACAGAAATAGTACATTTTTTTGGTAAAAAGTTATGCGGTCCCCGAGTAATACCACGAATAATTTTCCGGTTACCGAGTTTCAAATATTAGTTTTACAGATCCCCACAAATTAAAAATTCACCACTGTTAATCCCTCCGTTAAATTAATCTAACGGATTAACAAGTAAATAATTTACCGGTCTCTCTAATATTTTTTGCTTAATTTACCGGTCCCTCTTTAATACACACGTGGCAGGGGCAAAAATGATATTTCAACCTTTCTGTTAGCTTAATTTAACAGAAAGATTAACGATGGTAAATTTTAAATCTGTGGGAGACCGATAAAACTAATATTGAAAACTCGGGGACCGGAAAATTATTCGTGGTATTACTCGGGAACCGCATAACTTTATACCCTACATTTTTCATCTAGACCAAAAAATGTACTTATTGCCTAAACAAATTTCTGTACAATGAGTTTTTTACTAAAAGCATCCCAATCTTCATGTGTGTTACCTATGAATCTATACAAAATCCAGTTGAGATCCCTCACTTCTCAATTTCAATTTAATTTCTGTTTTCTGCTTGTTAAACCAAACGATAAAAATATAAGATCTGGTGCTCAACTTCAGTTTATTGATCAACATATGAAGGTATATATATACACAGCATAAGTAGTGTTAGTTGTTTACTGAAACACTAACTAAAGAAGATATACATAATAACAAGATAATATCCTAACACAAGTATAGTTCCTCAACCAGTGGAGTCATAGAGAGTTGTATTCGTAACACTCTCTGGCAAGCTGATGGGAGAATGACGAATAGTTAGCTTGTGACGGTGCTTCTGAGACTGAGCAGGTTGGTGCATGCGTTGAGAGACGCGGTGGACTGCATAGGATAGATCAGGTCGGGTAATGCAGAGTGAATATTCCCCTTTGCAGGTCCAGCATTGTCTTCCTCTCCGAGTAATGCCCCGCAGTCCACACTTTCCCCAGCAACGTTGCCACCACTACACATTCCACCACCTCCATCCTCAGCTTGACTATATCAATCAGCTACACCAATTATCCCACCTCATTTGCCGTCGCCTATACCACCTGTTGTTGCCTCTCCACGACCCGAGCCACCAACGCCTCCACATCCTCAACAACCAACTTCGCTGCAGCCCAGATTCGCTAGGCCCTCCTCACTTGATCCGATTCTCTCTCACTCTCGACTCATCACATCCTCTCCAGGATTAAATTTAATTGTTCAGCTTCCCTCTATTACTGTTGCATCCTCTCCATCCATCGTCACCAAAAATCTCCTCACAGAGTTCTCCTACACGATGGATCAAAATACTGGCATCGTTCCTGTCGATTCTACACGGCAGCAACCAAACTCAATTCCATCCATTACCTTACCTTTAAAACTCTCTTCTTCCAATTTTCTCCTTTGGCGTGCTCAACTACTTACTGTTTTACGAGTCTATAATCTCGTTGGCCATGTTGATGGAACAAACCCTAGCCCACCAGCACACATAAACAATCAACCTAATCCTGATGCAGCTCATGGTACAAATATGATCAGCTCGTTCTCAATTGGATCATCTGTTCTGTTACTGAGAATCTTCTTCCCCAAATCGTCACGGCTGAAACTACTCTTGATGCTTGGAACAGGCTCGCTGCGACCTATGCTTCTGGCTCTCGCGCTCAGATTCGCAGCTTACGCAAACAACTATCCACATTATCTAGAGGTACTGATAATATTTCTACCTATATGCAGAAGGCCAAAACGATTGCTGACCAACTCGCTTCCTTCAATGATCCTGTTCATTTTGACGATCTAAACGACTGGATTACTGCTGGTCTCGGTCTCGAGTACAGACCATTCGTTCGAGCTATGCACAATCGCCATGAAAGTATCACGTTTGATACCTTATTCAGCTTACTTCTAAGTGAGGTGCTCCAACTAAAGAGAGATGAACAGTCTACATCAACTCTCAATGCTACTACGAACGTTGCCCAATCTTCTCCAGTCAATTCTTACGTAGATAATTTTGCTGCTGCTCCTCCAATTTCTGCCAATTATATTCAGCGTGGAGGTGGTCGTCATGGTCGTGGACGTCAACGTGGTGGTCGTGACCGTGTCCACAGCCGTTACTCATATTACAACCGTCCCTCCTCCTCTTTCTCCATAAATTACATTATCCATTGCACCGTCTGCCAAGGTTATGGACATCTTGCTCATCAATGCCCCTCTAGCCGATCTTATTTTCAACCTCATTCATCCCATGTTGCTGTCACCTCTCACCACTGTCATCTTCAGAATTGGGTTGTGGATTCTGGGGCATCTCATCACTTAACGTCGGATCTCAACAATCTTGCTCTTCATTCCGAATATTCTAGAACTGATGTAGTCGCGATAGGAAATGGTACAACCCTTCCAATATCTCATCTTGGTTCTACCACTCTATCTTCTTCCAACAATTCTATTCTTCATTTATCTAATCTGCTTCATGTTCCTCGTATTTTTCATAATTTATTATCAGTTCATGCTCTAACCAAATCTAATCATGTTTCTGTTGAATTCTTTCATGATAAATTCTATATTAAGGATATCCACACCGGGACAATTTTGTGTCAAGGAATGAATAAATATGGTGTCTACTTTATCCCTCTACATCGTCCCACCTTACCCCCTAAAGCATTCGTTGCTCTCTCTACTTGGCATCAGCGTTTAGGTCATTCCAATTACCTCATTGTTAATCGAGTCCTCCAAGATAATGCTCTCTTCACTCGTTCCTTAAAAGAGTCTCATTTGTGTCATGGTTGTTGTGTTGGCAAAAGCCACAAGTTACCTTTTCTTCGTTCATTATTTCAAGCTTTTAGGCCTTTAGAACTTATTTGTTGCGATGTTTGGGGACCTTACCCTATTAATGCCATTGATGGTTCTCGTTATTATTTACTATTTCATGATCACTATTCAAAGTATTCTTGGATTTACTTTCTTAAAAATAAATCTAATGTCTTGAGTGAATTTAACAAATTTCATCATTTTGTCAAAAGGTTTTTCGGCATTACTTTGCAATCTTTTCAAGAAGATTGGGCTGGCGAATTTCAAGCCCTCACTTCATACCTTGCAGAACATGGCATTGCCCAATGGATCTCATGTCCACATACGTCAGAACAAAACGGCTGTGTTAAGAGAAAGCATCGACATCTTGTCAAAACTGCCCTCTCTATGATGCACTCTGCTCATGTTCCTCTCAAATACTGGACCTATGCTTTCGATTGCGCCAACCATATTATCAATCGCCTCCCTACTCTGCTCCTTTAGTGCAAGTCACCCTTTGAAGTTATCTTTGTCGTCAAACCTCACTACACTGATCTTCGTGTTTTTGGCTGTCTATGTTACCCTTGGCTTCGCCCATACAATAAGAATAATCTCCAACCTTGCTCTTCTCCTTGTGTCTTTCTTGGCTATAGCAAGATTCATAAGGGCTTTCGCTGTTTAGAACCCTCTTTGGGAAAGGTCTTTATTTCTTGTCATGTTCAGTTTGACGAGTTAACAAAAAATAGACAGTAATTTTCATCAAGGAATGAAAGCAAATAGTTTTTATTTACAATCTACTGGTTTGAAGGCTGCTCAACATTTTAAAATTGTATTTGTTTTAACTGTCAGCAATTTTTTCGTTTGAGTATGAAACTCAAAATAAAAGAATTTTTATATGCAACTGTTGAGCTGAGTTGGTTATTTGTCGTTTTAAAACTTTAAATACAGACATGGACGCTCCCAACCTGTTAGAAATGCTCAGGGCGTAATTTTGTCGAAGCTTCATAGCCAACTTTAAAAATTAGATTTGGAATTGTTCAACTAATTTTTGTGGCATGCAAGTAAGTACGTGTATGTACATGAAGAGCTCCTTCGTTCATGACATGAAAAGCTCCATGGTGACGCTTAAATAAAAATGCCTATAGTTACAAGAATAATTGTTTTATTATGTCGTTTTACTTTGTTTGACAAAATGTTGGATTAAATTGATATTTAGAGAGATTTAGAATAGCGGGACTTATAAATTTGGTTTAATACACTAATTAAGTGGCATCATCAAACATTAGGGAAAAATTAGGGTTTTATGTGGGGCCTTATTGTTGGCTTATATGTGTTGTAGGTTGATTAAACTATGTTGTAATTGTTGTAATTGTTGACTGCTTATGCAGAATAAATAGAAGGCAAATGATGTGAGATGGTGGACCGTATATAATGTGTTACGGATACTACACTCCATATACTGATGCCACATAAGAGAGTCATTTTCTCTCTCTTCTCTGCTTATTCTCCCTAAGCTCTCGACTCTTTCTTTTTGTCCTCTTAACCCTAAATCTTTCTCTCTTAATTTTTAGATGGTATAAGGGCTAGGCTCTAATTTGATCTGATATAAATCTTCCTCATTAAAAACCATATCGATCGATACTACTATATCTTTGTTTCCTTGCTTTTTCGCAAAATCCCCAATTCCTGAGAAAACCCTAGTTTACTATTGAAAATTACTAAGCAATTTTCCTTTGTTCGCAGACACAAATGAACTCGTATCGAGATGCATTTGAGGGAACGAGTGTTGTTGGACACAAATGGCAGTTTGTAGTGCAAATCGAGGATGATCCATTCTTCCTACAAGGATCAATTCATCCAGGTATGGTCCTCACGTCCATCGTAGTTACTGAATTACAATGGTATACAACGATTGAAATGGCCTTAGGGGTTAAGATGAAGTTAGGGTTTGTAACTGGCTCTATTCCTAAACCTATTGAAACTGATGAAATATATCCTTTGCGGCTTAAGCTTGATAGGATGGTGAGATCTTGGATTATAAACTCAATTTCTAAAGAATTAGTAGGTTCATCTATGCATGTTAAATCTGCAGTGTGTTGTGGAAGGATCTTAAGGATAGGTTCAGAGAGAGTAATGGTCTTATGTTTATAAATTGCAGAAGGAGATTAATAATTTTGTTCAGGGAAGTCTTATTGTAACAATGTATTACTCTCAATTGAAGGCTAAATGGGATCAATTAGAATGCATTGCACCCACACCTTATTGTAATTGCAGTTTGTGTACTTTTGACATGAATGGGAGGATAAATGAGTGTGATAATAGGTCTAAGTTGACACAATTTCTTATGGGGCTTAATGATAGCTTTGATTCCACATGTGCTTAGATATTATTACTTGACCCTGTGCCCTCTGTACCCAAAGGTTTCTCCATGATTCTAAGAGTGGAGAAACAATTTAATCATGTACCTTCTGTACTAACTGAACGAAATGTTTATTTCATTCGGAACAATGCTACTGGAGGGCAGAATAACAACTGTTATTTAGCAACCAGTAGAAAAGATAAGGGGCCTAGATACTATGACTTCTGTAAAAAAGATAATCACAATATAGATACATGTTTTAAGTTGTTGGAAGAACCAAAATGGTATAAAAACAAAATGAAGGAAAAACAAAAAAAATTCTGGATATAACTCGGTTAACAATGTGGGAATGACAATGAATTATACTACTTGGTTTTTGTGATGTGAGCCTTGAAAAGGAGAATGTAATCTGGAATAGAGCTAACATGCGTGCTGATATGGCTTCTATGATGAGACAGAAATTTTATATGTTCTTATCTCAGATGGGGAACACAGGCACAGGTGCTCTCCAGTCTTCAGGAGCTGGTGCCTCCCAAAAATAAGTAGTGAACTTTGTGCATCACTAGGAATCCGTAGGAATGTTTTCTCGTATGAATTCTGTGCTTGCTAGGCATAATGCTAGTTGGATCATAGATACGAGGGCTACAAGCCACATGTGTCATAACCTTGCTTTTTTTTATCATGTACATAACCTGACCACACCTATAGAATTAGTACTACCTGATGGAACTACATTCTTAGTAACCTTGACTGGTTCAGTCACAGTACTTCCAAACACAACCTTACTGCAAACCTTATACACTCCTAATTTTAAACATAACCTAATATCAGTTTCACAATTAGCTACACAAAATAATCTAAAAGCTATTTATACATCTCAAACTTGTTCTCTACATGACCAATGGACTAATAATGCTGTTGGAATTGGCAAGGCTGTCAAAAACTTGTACTTTCTAAACATCCCTATGCCTACAAGTACCTCTGTATTACACACCAATGTACATACTATTGATAGACATTTGAATAAAACTACAGAATTTTCTTTTTGGCATGCGCGTTTAGGCCATCTCTCTGATACTGTTTTATTACACATTGACCCAACCTTACATGCACCATCTAAAAAACCTTGTGACGTGTGTGCTAGAGCCAAACAATCTCGATTACCCTTCTCAATTGGTACATCTATCAGAACACACCCTTTTAACTTAATACAAGTTTATTTATGGGGTCCTTACCATAAACCTACATACTCTAGAGCTAAGTATATTATTACAATAGTTGATGACTATAGTAGGTCTCTATGGACCTATTTGACTGCTAATAAATTCTGTGACATCTTACAGAATCTTTTCTAACTTATCCATAACCAATTTTCCATATCAATCAAAATCATACGAACAGACAATGGCAGTGAATTCACTAACATCAAATTAAAACTTAACGACCACAAGACTTTCGGCCGTAAAATATCATTTACGACCGCTTCCAATTTGGCCGTAAAAACTTATAACTAGGAACATATTTTGGTCGTTAAAAAGTCTTAACAATCGTTTTTACCTTAAAGCTTTCATTTTGGTCGCTAATATAACACACCAACCATTAATTGAAACTAACAACCACCAACTATGTGGTTGTCATTTCTCTACAACCACCACATTATTCTTCATTATTGGTATTATATTTGGTCATTAATTATTTTTTAACCAAATTTTTTTATTTTTTAATAATTTTTATGTTTTTTAAAACTAATTATTATAAAACAAAATTAAGTAAAAACAAAAAAAAATAAAGATGCACATAAAACTAATTAAAGATTTATAAATTATAAACAATTCAAATAAAAACTTCACAAATATTCATTCTATAAAACTAAAAACAATACAGAAGTTCATGAGCAAAGGGAGCAACAATGGTTTCATGAACTTTTTGCAGCAATGTCCAAACATCAATGTCAACGATAATGAGAACGTAACAGATGGAGAAGATCAATGAGTAATGGAAGTCACAAGTTCACCATATTTTGCTAGAAGTTCCTTAGCTTGATCTCTTGTGGATTTCTTTGCCTCACCATCTTCTGTTCATTTTTTCAACTGAACACCTGCGAAAGAGATGCATTGTGAACTGGTTACCAAGCTTGTAACTTTTGTCACCCAGCTCAATCGAATTTGATGTAAGAAACATACAAAAAATAAGTTTCAAAATATTATTGTTTGAAAAGAGAAGCAAAATCAAATACAATGATAGATAATACAGATTAGTTTACATTTAAAATAATGAATTATAATGCATACTGATAAACCATATAGGGAATTCATCAAGCTACCATAAGGACTACTGTTGATTATAGTACTGACATGACTATGTGCATGCAAGATTACAACTTTCTCCAGGCATTCCTTCTCATCAGGAACTTGATCTAATAAAACATAGGTAGTTTTCTTTTTCTTAAACGAGCACCCCAAAGATATAATTTTCCCTAGAATCCTAAATAAAGGCAGAGTAATGAAAAGCCAGGATCCGTTTTAGCTTTAATAAACATACTTTTGTTCAAACTTTAGGAACTTTTTTTAAAAGAAGATAGGAAATGTTTATGACTTACTCTAATAATCCATTAGCAGCAATATGGAAGCAAAGATCAAGATCTTTGTGTTTTGAACCACTCCTTTCAAAGCAAGGTCTTTGTGAGTCATCTCCAACACAAGGTTACCGAAAGCTTTTTGACTCCTACAGTAAAAAAGATGAATCTTTAAAGGAGAATAATACATGGAAGCTTAACACAAAATGTATGGACAACTACCTCATATTGTCTAAGAAAATATATAAGCATATACTGTCATAACTAGGTGGTGACTTTGCAAATGATCTAGGCCACACAGTGTTGGATCAAGGGTGATCAACATTAAGTCCCTAACTTGGTTTTGATAATGTGAAACTCTTTAAAGTGATAAAGATTGAGTTTTCAAGTAAAACTACATTCTGGGCCTATGGCAACTCAGCAAATTCCAGCAGATGATTAACGTGGGATGAAAAGAAGGCAATATATGTTATTGTAAATAACTTACGTTATATTGGATATTAACGCACGTTAATTAAGTTGCAATTTGGTCCGAGGAAGACAGAAAGCTATGTGTGGTGGCTGGTGGCACAGGAGGAAAATTAACGTACGTTACTTAAAATGAGTAACGCACATAATAACTCTGACGCAGCATTAAATGCATGGGCATTTCAAGATCAAACGGCTAGTTTATGCATCTAACAACCATAAACATAAGAGAGAGGTATAAAAGACTGAAGATAACTGCTGGGAAGGACCCTACAACACTAGAAACACAAAAGACTAACTTGTAAACAAAATTTAGAGCATTTGGCAAGCATTTGGGCAGAAACCAAAAGTTAAATATTTGAAGCTTGAGAGAAGCTATTTGTAATTGGTTAGAAGAGCTTGTGAGTGTCCATTTGTTGAAGATAGAAAGTGATCATTGTAATAGAGTTCTCACTTGTCTTGAAAGTGAATTTCTAAAAGAAAAATATTAGTGGAATTTTGCAAATCCTTAGTAGAGGTACTAAGGTAGTGGAGTAAGCAAGGTTGTGTCGAAACTATTTTCTAAACTCTTGATGTTCAAGATTTAATTATCATCTAAAAATAATTCTTATAAGGTGATAGTTAAATTTTAGGCGTCACAGAAAAATTACTAGTTGGTCATGTCATTTTATAGGATCTTGCCTAATTTCATGGAGTAGTAAGAAACAAACTAGTGTAGCTATATCCACGGCCGAATCAGAATATGTAGCCACTGAAAGTGCTTGTGCACAAGTTTTGTGGATAAAATACCAATTAGAAGATTATGGCATAAAACTTGAAAAGATTCCCATAATGTGTTATAACACTAGTGCTATCAACCTTAGCAAAAATCCAATTATGCATAGTAGAACTAAACACATTGAGATAAGACATCACTTTCTAAGAGATCATGTTCAAAAGAATAACATAAGCTTAGAATTTGTTAAAACTAATGACCAATTAACGGATATTTTCACTAAACCTTTGGATAAAATGACTTTTGATTCAATAAGGTTTAGGCTAGGAATGTGTGGTTTAAATGAAGTATAAATTGATTTTTAATGATGTTATGATTAATTGTGTTATTGGTTCATGATTTTGTGATCTTTTATGCATAATTGGTTGAACTTCAATAAAACTTTTGATTTGTTTGATTTGATGTTAATTAATGTTAATTGATGTTGATTTGATAAGATATGATGTTTTATTATGCTTTTATATGTTTTTAAGTTAATTTTGGAGGTTTGATAGTGTTTTGTGTTGATGTGTTTTGATATGATTTTTGATATGGGTTATGTGTTAGATATTAATCTTGAATGGTTGATGTTTTAGTTTGAATGTGAGTTGCATAAATGTCATACAGGTTGATTATAGTGTAATGTATGTATTTGTGCAAATCTGTGTTTAAGTTACATTTTTTTGCATATTTACGACACAATCCTGCATTAATATGGTCCTGGGATTGATGGAATATGATCGGAATGAACACGGTAGTCGTTGGAATGATAGTTGTTGGTACTGCAGGCAAATAATGTATGTTTGGGAATAAGAATAACGTACGTTATTTTGAAAATGCAGAAATTAAGAATAACATATGCCAAGTTCTGGTTTAACCTACGTTAAATAAAAAATTAACATACATTAACGTCTTCTAGGTCGTTTTAAAAGAACGACAACAACCATTCTGCTCACTTTCTTTCTCACTCTAAATGCACAAACCTCTCAGTCCAAATCACTAAACTCTTCATTTAATCTCCTAATTAGTTCCAAAACACTCCTAGACCTTCCCTAATAAAAACCCAATCATCAAATTCATTCCAAAACACAAAATCTGTCAGATTTTTGAGATTTTTTCCCAAAACCTAATTTTCAAAAATTCATAATGGGACCCAAACGTGCAACAAAACAGATGAGAAGAGGTGAGGCAAACACTTCTAGACCTCAAACGAACTACGACGACACCCGATTTGTAAGTAAACAAGCTCAGACCTATTTTGAGAATGTCTTAAGTGGAGAGAATTTAGTTGAAAGCTTGTTTTTAGCTATAGTTTGCTGAATATTGGGGGATTGGAGATAGAACCCACATTTAGAAGAGTGGGATTCATTTTTTTGTTACTAGAATGTTTGATATTCACGAGAATCTTATTAGAGAATTCTATGGAATTTGAGTCATTTGGTTGATGATTTTGGTGAATTGGTGATTAATTCTCGTTTAAACAAGATTGACATTGGGTTTACTGAAAGTAATTTGAACACTTGGTTTGATTTGAAGCAAGTTGGTTATAAATGTTTAGGTTCTTTTGAGTACAATGAGGAGGAGAATATGGAGCATTTGCCAGATGAGGATATTGTTTTGGGAAGCAATGAGAATAAGGCCTATGCGATTAGGTGAATTAAATTGCAGTCAAGGCTAGCTGGAGGAGAAAAAGAGTTAGATTATAACTCTTTTGGTGTACATATAAGGATGACTCACAACGCTCTGAATCGGGCTATCACGCCCAAGGTATACACACAAAGCATTATTAGGGGTATAGATTTGGAGGTGATGTACCACATCTTGTGGGGAAATGACGTGAACTTCTACTTTATCGTTATGTCATATATGATAAGTAAAGTAGGGCAGATGTTCAAAGAGAGCTACCAGACTCAGGCTAGAGAGAGGAGAGCAGGGATCCCATTTGGATCTATTCTTACTCAGATTTTTTAGGAGTGCGGAGTTGATTTAGATGGCTTACAAGGAGCCAAAGTCCACAGTAACCAGGTTGTTAGAGACTCATATCTGCGGACAATGAGATATTATAGGACTTTAGATGAGGGCTGGGTATTCTATCGTTTTATAGCCAATGGGACTGTCTTACACGATGGTTCTCGTTATACAGCAGTCGGTGTAATCCCTCCTCCTGCCAGACCAGAGGTATCTTATAGTGGAGCAGGACCCTCCATTGCGGCTCCAGCACCTTCGACTGGACCTTCGACTTCTGCACCTTAAACCTTAGCTCCTACTTCTGGCTACGCACCTCTATATCCTTCTATTCTTGACCGTCTCACTGCCTTGGAGCGTGGCATATTGACTTTGGAGCATGGCATGTCAACCTTAGAGTGTGACTAAGATGTTAAAGAAGATAGCAGATAAGCTTGCCTGCACATCAAATCAGGGCACTAGGGTAGTTTCCCCAACACAGACACGCGTACTTACCGTAAAGGAGTCTATTCCCTCCGTTAGGGTAAGGAGCAGGTTGGCGAGTCTTCGCATGCCTCCACCGGTGCTACATCTCCGCGTGATTTCTCTCGCTTCACTTACCAGTGCCGTCGTACTCCTTCTATATGAACATATTCTCTATCCAGACCGACATCTCATTTTGTTTTACATCTATCTTATTACATGTGTGTCTTGTTAGTGACTTGTTATGAATCTTATTATGTATTGTTATTGAATCTTTATGTATCTTTCTTTAAGACATGGATTCCTTGTTATTTGATAATGATATATTATTTGTGATTTCATATTTTACATGTATTGTTTATGCATTTTAAGTGTTTAATTATTATTGAGAGGGGGAGTTTCATGTTTCTATCTTGTTTATTCATTTTATAATAATGACAAAAAGAGGGAGAAAATATAAATACCAAAAACATAATGTGAGGAGATAAAACACATGGAATGATGAATGCATAACTTTACCTACTTGGATTGATTAATGAATGATTAATGAACTTTGTGCTAATATATATTGTGCCTTATGAAACTAACATGGAGACAAGACTTTAATGTCTTGATCAAATCCACACTTTGTTTTTGGTTGTTGAATGTTTGGAATCTTGTATCTTCTTTAAAGGTTTTGTCATTATAAAAAAGGGGGAGATTATTAGATCAAGGGTGATCGACATTAAGTCCCTAACATGGTTTTGATTATGTGAAACTCTTTAAAGTGATAAAGATTGAGTTTTCCGGTAAACTGCATTCTGGACATGATTAACCTACGTTATTGTCAGGTATTAACGTACGTTATTCATATGGCAAATCAGTAAATTCAAGCAGATGGTTAACGTGGGATGAAAAGAAGGCAACATACATTATTGTAAATAACGTCGTTATATTGGATATTAACACATGTTAATTAAGTTGCAATTTGGCCCGAGGAAGACAGAAAGTTACTCCTGGTGGCACAGGAGGAAAATTAAAGTACGTTACTTAAATGAGTAACGCACGTTAATGACTCTGACACAGCATTAAATGCATGGGCATTTCAAACTCAAACAACTAGTTTATGTGTCTAATGACCATAAACATAAGAGAGAGGTATAAAAGACTGAAGATAACTACTGGGAAGGAGCCTACAACACTAGAAACACAAAAGACTAACTTGTGAACAAAATTTAGAGCATTTGGAAAAAGCCAAAAGTTCAATATTTGAAGCTTGAGAGAAGCTATTTGTAATTGGTTAGAAGAGCTTGTGAGTGTCCATTTGTTAAGGATAGAAAGTGATCATTGTAATAGAGTTCTCACTTGTCTTGAAAGTGAATTTGTAAAAGAAAAATATTAGTGAATGTTTGCAAATGCTTAGTAGACATACTAAGGTAGTGGAGTAGGCAAGGTTGTGCCAAACCATTCTAAATTATCGTGTTATTTTCTCTCTCTCAACTCTTTACTTTACAAACTCGCATTAATTCTGTAAGAATGAAGAAAAGGGCACGGCTCAAGATTCAACCCCCCTTCTCTTGAATCCTACACACAGCAGACCTAGGAACCAATAAGGTGAAAGCAGTTCTGGTAACATTCTATTCTGTTCAAGTACTAATGGACACATATCATTTGGTTGAAAATGAGAAACAAAAAGTAAGTGAACTTTCTTCACCTTACAAGTAATAAAAAAAATTAACTATTCTTTATTAGAAACCTAGGCTTTTTCAATCAAAACTCTTTTCACCTAACAACTTTGCTAGATAATATTATGTCCTGTTAAAGGCAGGATCTCTCTTTCCCAGAACAGTAAGCTATCTAGTGAAAAAAACTCCCTTTCAGTCAAGGATCATATGCTTTTCTAATGAATAAGGTTGTGTAGCCTATGTGAAGCAAGCCTATCAAGCTCGACTGTCTTATGTAGACAATTTACTCATGAGAAGGAGTTGTTACACCCCAGAGAAATCGATCATTTGGATTATGACAACAACGTGTAGTTTTTTAACCCATTGAGATAACCTAAGAATTTTTCTATTTTGATTTTTCTAGTCCTTGGGTATCACCTCCTCTAAAGGAAGGGACGATAATAAATCATTTAATCTATTGCCCATGTTGAATGCATCTTGAATAGAGGTGTTTATAAAAATATCCTATGATGACACTACTGAGCAGCCTGAAAAAAAGCTAATTATAACAAATGTTTGCATTCACTCACAAATTAGATATATAGGCAAATGAATCAGCAAAAAAACTATGTAGCACACAATCATTCAACTCTAAGTCCCAATCAAAACTAAACTAAACCCAACCAAACTAAAATCCCACCAAAATCTACAAACTTGCTTGAGACATCAGAAACAAACCAATCCATCATCATTTTCATTAACTCAAACCTCAAGAACACCATATTAATCAAATGCAAGCCACCATATCCCTTATATCCGACTCTACAATTCCAAAATCATAAAATCAAAATCCACATGCCACAAAACTACCACAATCAAACAAACAACCACCATTTTCAACATACTTTTATCAAACCCAAAATCTAATCATTCATTTCAATCAATATCCACAAAATCAAGTCCAAAAAGTCAGTAAATCTCATTGACTTCACAAAATAAATTAAAAAGAGGTGAAAATAGGTTTGGTTTTTTCTAAATAAAAATGGAAACCAGCAAATCAAAAAACATATCATTCAAAAATGAAGAAAGATAACAAAGATAAAAGGAACTTGAAGAAAAAAATTAAAGAGAGGGAAAGGCTTTAGATTACCTTAAAACAGAGAGAATATGAAGTGGAAAGAAAGAAACGACTCAAAAAAAAGACAACAATAGAAGGGTGGAATCGATGGAGATAGTTTGGGCAGAAAAGAAAGGGAAACAGAGAAGATTTTCCGAAAGAATAAAAAGAAGAAATTGAGGGAGGAAGTAGAGAGATGAGAACGGTGTTCATGTTTACAAAAACCTAATTTTTAGAAAACCTATTTTGTTCTGATTGAAACATGGCTCTTTAATGTTTAGTTGTTTCAATTTTTTAATCAGAAAAAAAATATATTTAGTTTAGCTCCAAAAAATTTTGTTCCTTACCTCCAAAATTTTAGTTTTTAACGAGGAGATTTTGTAGCTATAACCATCGTATATTAATCCCCTCGTTGTAAGACGTTTAATTTTATGTACTTGTTAAGTTAATCATTTTTACCGACTAGAGCCCCTCGTTAGTTTTAACGACCAATTTTTCACCCCTTGTAAAAATTTTGGTCATTAAAGGTATGTATTTATTTTAGTGTTCTTATGTAGTTCCCACTATCAACCATGCTCTCTTACTTGAGTTTGTAGCCTCCTCTCCTTGTCCAACCACGTATGCCTAAGCAAGCAAAGATCCTATTTGGGTGGCATCTATGCAAGAGGAATTGATTGCACTTGAGAAAAACAATACCTAGTCTTTGGTTGATATACCTGCGGGTAAGAATATAGTGGGAAGTACATGGAAGTACAAGATGAAGTATAATCTGGATTGTTCTATTCATAACTATAACTCCCATCTTGTTGCTCAGGGTTTCACACAATTAGAGGGTATTGACTTCCATGAGAGTTTCTCTCCCGTTGCCAAATGGCAGACCATTCATATGCTTTTCCATCTTGCTACTATAAATCACTGGCCTCTCCACCAAATAAACATCAACAATGCTTTCTTTATATAGGTACCTTAATGAAAAAATCTACATGAGGCCTCCTCCTGGTTATGATAAATGCAATAGTGGGAAAGTTTGTAAGTAGTTTTGGTCTTTTTATGGCCTTAAGCAGGCTTTTAGGGAATGGAATCAAGAATTCTGTTAAAAAATCCTTACTTTGCTTATGGATTTGAAATTGTATCTGGACAAGGCTTTCACAATCAAAGATATGGGGTCTGTTCACTATTTTTTTGGGTGTGGAAATTTTGAGATCTGCTGCAAGCACTACACTATCTCAACGAAAGTATATTCTGGATATGCTGCTAGAGATGGGATTGACTATTTGCAAGCCGGCTGATACACCTTTGCCTTCTGGCTATGTTTTTTTTGTTGACACAGGTGAGCGAATGCCTGGTCCTGAAAGGTATAGGCGGTTTATTGGTAAGTTGCTATACCTTAATTTTAGTTGGCCTGACATTACTTATGCAGTCAATATGCTCAATCAATTTGTTTCTGCCACTACGATGGTTCATCGGGATTCTCCAATTCATATTCTCAAGTATCTGAAAGGTTTCCTTAATCGGAGTCTATTTTACTCTATTTTTCCTGTTCCCAATTATAGGCCTACTCTGATGCTGATTGGGCCAAATGCCCGAATACACGTAAATCTGTTACTGGTTACTGTGTTTTTATTGGTTCTAACTTGATTTCCTAGAAGTGTAAAAAGTAGGCTACTGTTTTGCGATCTTCTGTTGAGGCAGAATACCAGGCCCTTGCATCCATTGTCTGTGAGCTTTTTTGGTTGTCTTACATTCTCAGGAATCTTCAGGTGGCTCTTAAGTTGCCAATCTTTCTTTGATGTGAGAATCAATCGACCATTCACATCTCGGGCAATCCTGTGTTTTATGAGCGCCACAAACATATTGAGATTGATTGCCACTTGGTTTGACAACACACCAAGTCTTGTTTTGTCAAACCCTACTACTGTCCTTCGAAGATCAATCTGGAAAATATGTTTACTAAGTGTTTTCCCTTTGTATTATTTCTTTCACTTCTCTCCAAGTTGAACTTTCTTGATGGTTCAACTTGAGGGGATGTTAGTTTATATGTGTTGTAGGCTAACTGAAGTATATGTTGTAATTGTTGACTGCTTACGTGGAATAAGTGAAAGGCAAATGATGTGAGATAGTGGACGTATATAATGTGTTACAGATACTACACTCCATATACTGATGCCACATAAGAGAGTCATTTTCTCTCTTTTCTCTGCTTATTCTCCTTAAGCTCTCGACTCTTTCTTTGTCCTCTTAACCCTAAATCTTTCTCTCTTGATTTTTAGATTTATACTAAATTCATATATAGTGGCTTATACTTGTATTTTTTAAGTTTTTTAAGTTTTCCATTTGTTGGCATAGGTCGCATTGACTGAACTACGTAATTCCTATTGTTTTCTCTT
The DNA here is from genome assembly GCA_948193385.1 of Breynia disticha f. nivosa. NCBI lineage: Eukaryota > Viridiplantae > Streptophyta > Magnoliopsida > Malpighiales > Phyllanthaceae > Breynia > Breynia disticha. The sequence continues at coordinate 38,102 of CANYCX013668396.1, forward strand.
TATTTATGCACTACTTTGATCCCTTAAATTCCTAATGAGTGGCATCAGAGCCATAATTAGTTGTTTATTCACCCAGAGCATGTCCTGTGAGGGGACGTTAGAAAGTGGAGAAATTATCGATTGAATTGATGGTGGTGCAGTAAGTAGTGATAGCGAACAAGGTACATGATGTTATTATATGGAGTCATGGTAGATGAAGTCTTGAAGGAGGTAGCTGATGAAAATACTGCATCAAAAACTGGAAAGAATGTATTAGAGTAGAGCCCTGATGAACATTATTTAGCAAGAAATGTGACTATATACCTTGAAGATCATCAAATGATGCAGGTAAAGGAAGATTTTGGTAAATGTAATAAGAATGTATTAGATGAAGATGTTGAGGGTATACTCTACAATACTACAACAAGGATCAAACTATATTTTTTGCATTCTCTGTATGAGTCTTATGAGAATTTGTGAATTCTATCATGAATAGCATGAAAAATTTCTATAAGTGACGTTACAAATGTGTTGTCTATGAAATTGATGTGATTTTAGTTCCAGGAGAGACAATTAAGGCTCTGGATTATCAGTTCACAATGGTAAAAGACTAAAGAACAAAAAGGATATAGTTTGATGTGTTATGACTGTAAGGAGGCGAGACATGTATAGCATGACTATGCTCATATAGGAGAAAAAGACAAAAATTAGGAAATTTGATTTTTGTGGGTGCTTTGGCGGATAAGATCAGGAGATTTGATTTCTATAAATAATTGGTAAAATGGTTTCTTTGGAGGAGCTAGAGTTATTCGAATGTTCAAAGGTCATGTGGTGGTAATGAGTAATAAAGTGCAGAAATTGCACTTACATCTTGATTGGTAGCCTTTTGGTTGCCAATGTTAGAAAGTCTATTGTTAGTTCTGAGGAAAAATTGGCGGAGTTTGTGATTAAGACTCCTCAAAATGTAAAGATTAATCAAAAGAATTCATTACAAATAGCAATGGATATATCATCACACGTAATTTGTACTGACGATTTACATAGGAATTGTGCAAAATGGTACCATGATGCAAAATTTTTGTTGGTGATTACACAGAAATTGTGCTATATGGGGGCTCGCTAAGTGTGGGCGTTAAGGGGAGGAAACCAGCTATCGGTGTCCTTGCAAGTCTAGGATGGACTTGGTTTTGTGCAACAAAACGTGAGACACTTAAAAACTTCCAAAAGGAGAATTGTTTGAATTGATTTCTTGGAGAGATTTAAAGTTACGATACATTTAAATTTGGTTCAATGCATTAATTAGGCGGATTAAGTAAAAACTAGGCAAAACTAAAATTTTATGTGGAGTCTTGGTGTAAATCTATATACAGTGATTTATACATGTCTCTTATAAGTCTTTTGGCTTCCGCTTTTGGGTAACTAAATAATATAATAATTTATTCTCTGTTCGTGGACATATGTCGCATTAGCCGAAACACGTAATTTCTGTTATCTTTATTTTATTTCCGCATAACGCTTAAATTCATGACACAAACAAATCAAACAACTAAACAATAAAAACTTGGTTCTTTAAGATCTGATTTATAAAAAAGCAATATGAAACTTATTACAAAGAGAAAATATATATGTCTTCTGTTTATGTCGTATATATTTATCTTCAAATCAAGATAAGAAGCGCTCTGCATAAAAATATAAAAATAAAAGAGCTAAAAAAATCAAACCGCCGACACTGAAAATGCTCAAATTTCTGCCAATCGGATGATTCTCAGTGTGTTTGCTAAGTCCGAATAGCAACGTATTCTGTTGCCATTAATTAGACAAACTCAGTGGCGAACTAAAGGCCTATTTGATAACACTAATTAAGTGTTCAATTAAAAATATTAAGTACTTAATTATTTTAAGTGCATTTGATAATACAGAAAGATAACTATTTAATTTAATCAATTAAGTCAAAAGAAAGTTTAATTTTTTAAGTTTAAGGGCCCATTTGATAAAACTGAAAATTAAGTGCGGAAAAAGTGTTGAATTCTAAGTACTTAATACTTAATCTATTAATAAAACATGTTTGTTTATAACTGAAAATTAAGTACTGAATTT
>CANYCX013669115.1:0-16629 GCA_948193385.1 Breynia disticha f. nivosa
TGATTCTTCAACAATGAATCCATTTCCTCCTTCATTGATTCCTCCCACTTTCTTTTGTCTTTACTTCTCACTGCCTCCTTATAAGATTTTGGCTCATCTGAGTTCATTTCATCTGCCACTGCTAAGGCATAAGCAAAAGGCTCAGTAATTTATGCAATAGCACAATCCACATACCTTGCAGGCCTATGAATCTCACGCCTCGGTCTCATCGCTGCTATACTCTGTGAATTATCCTGGTCGATACTGGGCTGTTCTGTGATTGTCTTACTCATAGTATTATCATTTGGAGCCTCAACCTCATGCTCCACCATCTGGTCTGCACCCTGATTCCCTACAAGATCACTAGACTCCTTCTTCTGGCTTAGTATAGAAGATTCATCAAAGGTCACATCTCTACTAATTATGAATCTAGGGGACCTGTTGTTTTCAACACACCACAGTATATAACCTTTCACCCCCATTGCATATCCTAGAAATATGCACTTCATTACCCTCAGCTCCAGTTTGCCATCCCTAACATGAGCATATGCAGGACAACCAATTATTCTCAAGCCAGAATAATCAGAAGGTTTACCCTACCATACCTCTTGTGGAGTCTTTAACTCGATTGCAGTTGATGGCGATCGATTAATCAGATAAGCAGCAGTGTTAACTGCCTCAGCCCAAAATTATTTTGTTAACCCAGCGTCTATTCTCATGCACCTAGCACGCTGAACAAGTGTTTGGTTCATCTGTTCTGCCACGCCATTTTGCTGTGGTGTATGCCGCACATTGTGGTGCCTCACTATGCCTTCTTTTCTGCATAACTCATCAAACTCATTATTACAAAATTCAAGACCATTATCGATTCTGAGTGTTTTAATTACTTGGCCGGTTCGTTTTTCTACCATAGTCTTCCACTCCTTGAAGTTTCCAAACACTTCATCCTTAGATTTCAAAAAATACACCCACACCTTTCTGGAGAAGTCATCAATAAATGTCACAAAGTACCTGCACCTTCCATGAGACTCCACCAAAGAAAGGCCCCATAAATCTGAATGGATGTACTCAAGAATTCCCTTAGTAGTGTGACTACCCAAATTGAACTTCACTCTGCGTTGTGTGCCCAACACACAAGTTTCACAGAACTTCAATTTCCCAGTCTCAACACTCCCAAGTAAACCTTTCTTACAAAGTACAGACAACCCCCTTTCACTCATATGTCCCAACCTACGGTGCCACAACTCTGTAACATTATTCTTCTTATCTGAAGAATCAACCACCAAAGAACTAGAAACTGTCGTTGTCCCCAATACTGAACTACCTATCAGTGTGTAAATCTCATGTTGTAGCCTACCCTTCATCACAATGAGAGAACCTAAGGACACCCTAAGGACTCCACTACTCCCAGAAAAACTATACCCATTTTAATCTAGAGTACCCACAGAGATCAAATTCTTTTTCAACTTTGGGACAAACCAGGCATCAAAAAATCTAACCATGCCATCGTACATTTTAATCTGTATTGACCCACTACCTTTAACACTCAACTCCCCATCATCACCTAACCTCACACTGCCATTCCACTTCTTGAAAGAAGTAAACAGATTCCGAGAATATGTCATATGATATGAAGCACCTGTATTAAGAATCCATGAATCTACAAAATTAACAGTACACACAGTTAGAACATCACCATATTCTTCTTCATCAGAAATGTCCTGACCAGAACTATTCTGAGCTACAACAAGTTGAGCATTCCCCTTTGATCCCTCTCCATTTTCCTGCCTTCATTTTGGACAATCCCTTTTCAAGTGCCCCTTCTCCTTGCACAAATAGCATCTTACTGCAACCTTAGATTTGGACCGCGGCTTACTTCATCCACTATTGTTTCTCTCCATGCTCCTGTCCCTACTCACAGTCAATCTGGTTTCTACACTGCTAGTACCTGCATTAGAAACCATTTTCTGCAATTCCTTTGACTGCAAAGCATCCTTCACATCATTTATTGATATACTATCATGACCATACATCATAGTATCAACAAAATTCTCATAAGAACTAGGCAAAGAACACAATAATATCATGGCTTGATCTTCATCCTCAACTTTAACTCCTACTCCATGTAAATCAAGTATAATTTTGTTAAAGTTGTCAAGGTGATCTGTTACCTGCATACCTTCTGACATCTTCAAGGTGTGCAATCGCCTCTTTTGATAAATTCTGTTGGTCAGTGACTTTTTCTGGTACTTGTTTTCAAGCTTCTTCCACAAGCCCACTGTAGTAGTCTCATCGGCTACCTCCCTCAGAACTTCAATTGCCAAACTCAAGAGAATTGCGCTATGAGCTCTAGACACAATCTCTTTCCTCTCTATGGCAATCAAACCCAGTGTCGACAGTTTCTCTTCCCCCTCTATTGCCACAGCGCACTTTTGCTGAACCAAGAGAGCTCTCATCTTCAACTTCCACAAAGTGAAATCATTTGAACCATTGAATCTCTTAATTTCAAATTTATGTGAAGACATCCTCTATAGCAGAAGGTGGCTCTGATACCACTTGTTATAAAATCGGTAATAGATTTGTGGATAATGGAAATGAATGAAACACAATCACACAAGAACACAAGATTTACGTGGTTCGATCAATGTGATCTACTCCACGGGGCAGAGAGATAATATGTTTTATTGAGTTTTAGAACAAGAGATGCATGTGAATGAAATTACAAGCCTATTTATAGAAATACAATTCATGGTAGATGAGGAGTAGGTGAAGTGGGTAGGTGAGTAGTAGGTGAGGAGTAGGTGAAGTGGGTTGGTGAGTGGTAGGTGGAGGTTGGTGAGAATTTTTTCTTTCAACCCGCTGACCAGTTTTATAGACTGTGTAACTCCCTGGTTTCACTACACGGCACCGAATATCTCTTCAACGAAGTTCAACACCTATTTCTTCAATACACCTCCAAATAGACTTCAATCCACTAAGAAAATTGAGCCAACTTTAACAAAGTCATAATAGTCAATTGAACATCAGTTTAAGAAATATTAAATATATTCTTAATTTATGTTCTAAATTATAAACATCTATTCTGGAGCAAAAGGAGTATACATTAGGACTGATCGTGGATAGATTCTATCAATTATTTATCTAAATTACCTAACCTATCCATATTTGGTGGTTGGATAAATGGTTAGCCACCTATCAATATACTCTATTAATATATCCACCCAAACCTAACCACTAAATAGTGGTTTAGTTTGGTCGGTTTGAGCGGTTAATCAAAAAGAAAAAATATTAAAAAATAATTATTTAGAAAAAAAATATTTAGTTAAAAATTATTACAACTTAAAAAAACCATCTTCAATTTAAATAATAGCAAATTAAGATTTACTTCAAGTTAAGATAATAACAAACTAAAACAATGTTTTCACTTTAAATTCAACTCTAATAAAGTTTTCAAATAAAATTATATTCATTAATTTTTACTTTTATTCACTTTTTTTTATTTAAGATCTAAAAAATTATATACTATGATTTATTAATTAGAACGTAAAGAGTAAAGAAGTTCAGAAAAATTTTAGTTTTTTTTTTGAGAATAAGAAAAATTTTAGTTAATGGTATATACTTAACTTTTTTTTAAGATAGGTAGATGGTTGATTGGTTCGGTTGGGAATGGATTTTAAAAAATCAAAACCACCAACCAAACCTCTCTTGGTGGTTTGCTTTAAATTTAACCATCAATCTATCCACTTATAGTGGTTAACCAAAATTTCGATTTAGTTTGGTCGATTTGGGCGGTTTAGTGGATTTTTTTATCAGTCCTAATAGAAATGTAGTCATTTTCAATTATAGATGAGAATCAGTACATATTGAAAATCCACCTTCATAAGACAACAAATCGAGACCGTAAGATCAAATAAAAATAAATTTAAATTTTTAATTTTATTTATAGTAGCATTAAATCTCTTTCTTTAAAGAAACTTATATTAATCATGACGGTAATTTTATTATGTGAAAAGAAATAGGTAGGTAAAAATTGCTTCCAAGGTATTGAGTCTAGCTTTTCTTTAATAGGTAAATATAATATTATTTTTGGCATTGATTGGTCAAAATATAAATGATAAAATTTTAGAAAAAAGTGTTCATCATTAAGAATGTAAAATAACAATTATTAATTGAAATCTAATTAAAATATGTTTCATATGCAAAAAGAAAAAGAGGTTTCCATGATGTTTCTCTGGAACAGAATCTTTATTTTGCCAACATTAATAGGAGAAAATCATTGTTAGTTTTATGATATAATAGCTGAGTAACAGTAACAATTACAATGCTAAATGACCATTAAGTACATGACAGATATAATGAACTAATCAGCACCGTGACCTCTTAACACATGCCATGTTGACATCTTCTGAATTGCTGCACATATCTTCACACTCCCCCTCAAACTTAGCATCTGGACCATGTATATTCAGCATGCTAAGTTTGCTCAGCAGCTTCATGAGTACCAAACGTGACAGTGGCTTAGTTAGAAAATCTGCTAACTACAGCGAGGTGTGGACATACTTTGTAACTACAACTCTGCCAACACTTGATCTTGTATGAAATGACAATCAATTTCCTTGTGTTTTGTATGTTCGTGAAACACGTGATTCTTCGAAAGACTAATAGCCGATTGATTGTCACAACTCATAATCACAGGCCCTGCTTGCTGCACTTTGAAATTCCTCAACAATGAAACCAACCAAATAATCTCACAACAACAAGTAGCCATTGCTCTATACTCCGCCTCCGTCGAGCTTCGAGCCACAAGAGCCTGTTTTTTTGTCCTCCAACTGACCAAAGATGTGCTTAACAACACAAAATAACCACTAACAGACTTTCTTGTATCTGAGCAACTTGCCATATCACTGTCAGAAAAAGATGTAAGTTGCGTATCACCATTGGCTGGAAACAATAAACCTTGTCCTAGGGCCTGTTTTATATACCTTAGCACCCTCAATGCAGCCTGCATATGAGTCTTCTGTGGTTTGTCCATAAACTGTGACAAACAATGAACAGTAAAAGAAGCATCTGGTCTACTGAATGACAAGTATTAAAGCTTTCCCACAAGTTTTCTGCATTGAGTAGCGTCAACAAGACTGGTGCCCATATCCTTTGCTAGCTTGCAATTCAGATCCATAGGTGTACTGAAAGGTTTGGCTCCCAAAAGACCAAACTCACCTAGCATGTCAAGCACATACTTTCGTTGATTCAAAATTATCCCTCGATCTGATCTTGCTATCTCCAAACCCAGAAAGTATTGCGATGAACCAAGATCTTGAATTCTAAACTTTCGAGCAAAGTTTTGCTTAAACTCATGCAACACTGCAGCAGATTGACATCCTACAAGGATATTGATACGCTCGAACGGTACTAAAACCATGGCTCGTTAGACAAATGTACCTATCGAACAATAGTATAGACACTAGAGTATCGAGTGCCGATCCCACAGAGACGGTCAAGTACTAATACTATCAATCCAATTTATTATTTAATCTAACAAAAGAGGTTCTGTCGTAATTAAAAATTATAAACTAAATTAAAAGCTAAACTGAATGACGACCAATGATTGAAGGAAAATCAAAACAAGCAAGGTACAGATTAAATCAAGATTGGAAGGGAAGATATCTAGATTCGGTTCATCCTAGGACTTCATATATGTGCACTCGAATTATTGTGAATTAACAAGTATCGGACCGCGGGAATGTCTAAACTTATGTTAAAATATTTCTCGATTAAGTTAACATCTAAGATTAACTTGATTAGCCAAAATCTCTTTTAAACCAAAACCCTTAATCCAGCATTATGTTTCGTATATTCCTTTATTAGCATTACATTAATACAGAGGAGTTCTTTAATTGTATCTCTAGAATTTTAGACAACTCCTTTCAAATGTGGAAGACCTAATTTACAAGATGATTTGTCAACCTATTAATGCAAAGTCATAAAATTCATTCAAACCACATAATTAAACCACATAATTAAACGACAATATCTCATTAAATTCAACAATAATCAAATCATAACATATAATCCATCCTAGGACTCATCTACTCTAGATGTCCATGGAAAAATGAGTTCATAATGTACTCAAAACAAACACCTAAAGCAATAGAAACCACATAGCAAATAAATAAATCATGAATCTCTTACACAAGCTACAAATCTATAATCTATAATGGTCTTCTCTTGGTTTTGTGAAAGTCCAACTCGATTCTCCAATCTTTGCCCTGCAATGAATTCTCTGCAACTGTGGTTGATCAATGACGGCTCCTCTTCTGTCTGTCTCCTCTTTTACTTCCAAAAACCTTCTTTTGTTTACCCTATTTCGTGCACAGTAAGTTGGGAACGGTTTGGGAAACGATTAGGGTAAACCGTTTCCAAAACCGTTCTAGGTTCTTCAAAAGCTTCTAGAAGTGAAATGGTTTGGGGAAACGTTTGTGTAAACCTTTCCCTAGACTGTTCTAATCTCGTGGAATGTCTTTGGAAGTGAAACGGAATGTCAAACGTTTTATGTAATCCGTTCTATAAGTCGTTCCCTTTTCACTATTTGCGTTTGCCTCGCTGTTTCACACCATTTTGGCCCGAATTTTGCCTTTTTTCCGCTCAATGTTCCACGAGTAAACTGGAGACATAAAAATTATATAGATAATGCAGAATATTGCTAACAATTACCCGAAAAATATGATAAATGTCATAAAAATAGGTATAAAATATATTTGTAAAAAGACGTTTATCAAACTTCACCACACTTAAACCTTTGCTTGTCCTCAAGCAAATAGTACAAAGTTACACTCAAAAATTATGGGAAAAGCTTAGTTGCTCTAGCATTGTAAATTCCTATACGGTATCAGGGGTAGTCAAGAGCAAAGCATTCAAGAACATGCATAACTGACAATGTCCTTAAGATAAAAAGCTGATAGGCTAACCAACTAACATATACATAAGTGCACTCATAGACGATACCGTGCGTGTGTAAACCAAATTCAGAAAAGTTCCAAGTTTTATCAATTAACTGTCATCAATTAACATGACCATGACTGTAATGCAAACACCGAAAAATCAAAATCAAAATTAAAGTTGACATGACTAAACACAAGCTTTCAAAAAAATTTCTCTTTCAATTGGTACTATCAAGTGCGTTTTACGCTTCATCTCGATTCCTCCACTTGCTCGATTGCTGTAAACTCCTTTTTTATTCACAACAATCTCGGAATTTCAGTTTCCACTGTCACGAATGATTTTGTGCTTCTCTTTTTATGTGAAGACCACCCACTTTTGGTGGTTGTCCTCAGTTACTCAAGAATGTAATGACAGAGGTGCTTTTTATACTTATATCTTAAGTACCAGACAAAGGAGTAGAGCTTTTACCCTTCTTTTATGTATATATATATATATATATATATACATATATATTGTTGCTTAACAGGTTTAAGTTCAATCGAGCAATGTTATATTTTCAAAGCATCAACAAATTAAACTCAAATTTAGTTAACCACTAATATTTTCCAGTAATAGCATTATTAAGTATAAACAGTTTCAAGATAAATATCAGAACTGACCTAAACATGGTTTGGCGTGCTCAAAGTTGGGATACTACTAAGAATACACAAGTGTACAATTATTTAACCAACTAATCACGTTTTCTTTCCTAAAGACACTAACAGTTATGACTATGTGATTGAAAATAATGCACTCAACCACGCAGATTCATCACAGGAAAGAAGTTTAAACGTTAGATGTTCCAACAAGGTTTACACAATTTTCATTTTAATGACCCCATTCACTTTAGAGCACAACATTGTCCTTAATGTTAAAAAGAATAAAAGAATAGGGCCAAGAAGAATAAAATGAATAATTGTGGAAATGCAATTGAGAGGGAAGTTACCAAGAGAACTTGAAATGACTGATAGATGTTTGTTCCTGACTAGAAAGGTAAGTAACTGAAGCAAGCAACAAACAAGAACAAAAAATCATTACTCAAATGATTCGATTATAGAGTACAGACCAGAATATAAAAGAACAGAAAATAAATGAAAATAAAATAAAAAGACATAAAACGAAATGAAACTAAAAGAAAAGAAATAGAAAACAAATCTAGCTAATCATGTGGCTCAGTCATCTTGTGGTGGTGACTGCTGTGGGGTGGCTGTTGTGGGCCATGATAATATTGTGGATAGGGTTGGTAGTACTGGACATATGGCGATGAAGGCTAGTAGGGTGGTTGTTGTATGTTCATATGCTGGAACATGTACTGAACTCGGTGCTCCAGCACGTAGCTATGACCACCCTAGGCTAGCTGCTCTCTCTGTATGGCTCCCAATATAGCACCGTGTTGGCGTTGGAGCTCAAGAATCTTAGCAAACTAAGCATGAAGTGCTGGTGGAGCCTTTGGTGCTGGCGCTGGCTCAGCCTGTCTGGCCTCATCTACTGGACCTGCCTCCTCTGCCGGAGATGCCTCCTCATCCTCTCCTTGCAGTCTGTAAATATATCCACCGGTAACCCTCTAGCGGACTAGCATCCGCATATAGGAGAGGATGACCCTATCCAGATACTATGCCAACACTACAGTGAACATCCCTCCTGGAAGACGATACATGCACCTCTGATAAATGTCATTTTATACATATATTATATATATTTTTACGGTATTTCTCTTGTTTTTATACTAACTTCGGCAAGAAATCTGCATAATTTTAATAATATTTAATATCTTCAGGACACTCAAGGATTAAGGAGCGGAAAAGTCAAAATGTGGATCGAAACAGAGCAAAAATCAGGACAAAATGCAACACCTGCAGTTTTGAACAACGAGCAGAATGACCAACTAGTCGTTCCACTCAATGTTCACAACCAGAACAACCACAAGAACGGGCACCATGGTTGTTCCTATAATGGTTTCCAATGCTGAGGCTCTGAATGGCCTTAAGAACGGGCTCCTAGCAGTTCCCATGGCCATTCTCAACTTACAAGGTGCGCAAAAAACCCTAGTATATAAAGGATTTTAAGAGGAAAACATGGGGTTACGCAGTTAGGTGTGGAAATTGACACCGGAGGACAACCAATTCAAAGATTCCTGTGTTAGATAGTCGAACTGTTGATGTTGTAAGAGTTTCAATGGGTTTTCTATCTTTTGAATGGATTTCTTTAGTTTTGTTTGTTAAGTTTAGTTTGAACATGAGCTAAGTTTGTTATGGATATCTAGACTAGATGAATTCGATGATGAATTGTGACTTATGACTTGATTTATTTGTGGTTTTAATGAATTTTATTGAGATTTAATTGTGGTATTAAATGTTTTATGTGTCTCTACAGGAATAGGTTGAGAAATCATCTTGCAAATTAGGTCTCCTATAATTAAAAGAAGTTGCCTGTAATTCTAAAGATAGAATTACAAAACTCCTCCATATTGGTGTAGTGCTAATAGAGGAATGTATGAAACTTAATGCTGGATTAAGGGTTTTAGTCTAAAAGAGATTTTAGCTAATCAACTTGGTCTTTGTTAATCTAATCGAGAGATATTTTAACAAAGAATAGACATTCTCGCGGTTCAATGTTCATTAATTCCCAAATTGATTGAGTTATACAAGTATGAAATCATAGGAGGGTTGAGTCTAGGTATCCATTTTTCTCCATTTGAGTTAATCCAATTCTTTTGCATTATCATTGTTTTCTTCCTGTTAATTACTTAACTTAGTTTTATTAGTAATAATGAATTAATTTTACAACTCAATATTATTTTGGTTAGATAATAGTTTGGATTGATAGTAGTAGTACTTGACTGTCCTCGTGAGATTGACATCCAATACTCTGTAGCTATATTACTGTTTGATAGGTATACTTGCCTAGTGGGCTATGGTGTTAGTGTTCGCAGAATTCGCATCAAGTTTTTGGCACTGTTACCGGGAACGGTTCAATATTAGGAATTCAATCTAATTATTACTCTAATCATTTGTTTTTGTTTTTGTTTCTTTTTGTGTTATTTCTTTTTCTTTCACTGGATTTTACGCTTGGTTTTGTTTCTGTTTGTGTTATTGTAGGTTTACAGGTAGTTTATGACCAGGAGTGACAATTCCAACCTTGTCAAAACAAATCCTAAAATTCAACGCACAATTCTCCTTCGACGTCGTGAATAGTTATTGAGAGAAGCCACAATTGATCTCAAAAGTGAGAGTGATTCAGATTCGGAGCATTCAGTAACTCAAGCCATGGGCGATCAGAATCCAAGGACAATGTTTGACTATGCTCGACCGGATATAACAGGGACTAAATCTAGCATAGTCCAACCGATAGTGGCACTAACAACTTTGAGATTAAGCCAAATGTCATTCAGATGGTTTAACAATATATGTAGTTTGATGGTTTACAGGATGAGGATCTTAATGCCCACCTTTCAAATTTCCTAGAAATCTGTGACACCTTCAAAATTAATGGAGTTTCAGATGATGCCATTAGGTTGAGATTATTCCCCTTCTCTTTAAGGGCATGTGCAAAACAGTGGCTCAACTCTTTGCCATGAGGATCCATAGATACTTGGGATTTTTTGGCTGAACAGTTCTTGGCTAAATATTTTCCTCCTGCCAAGACAGCCAAGCTGAGGAATGACATATCTTCTTATGCTCAACTGGAGTCAGAGACCTTATATGACACTTGGAAAAGATTCAAGGATTTACTACGAAGATGCCCACACAATGGTTTGCCCACTTGGATGCAGGTTCAGACTTTTTACAGCAGTTTGAGCCTGGGAACTAGACAGTTTATTGATGCAGCAGTATGTGGAACATTGAATAGTAAGATTCCAATAGCAGCTTAGGAACTCATTGAACAAATGGATATGAATAATTACCAATGGGTTACCGCTAGAGGTAAACCACCAAAGCAACTATGATTATATGATGTGGATGTAGTCATTGCTTTGGCTGCACAAGTTGAGGCATTGAGTAATAAAATTGACAGTATTTCAATTCCTCCTTCTGGTTCCACTAATCATGTTTTGTAGGTAGCCACACAAGAGGATAATCAGGATTCACAGGAATGCAATGGAGTGCACAACTTCTCAGGAAACCAACGCCAACATCAACAAATAATCTATATAGTCAGAGTTACAATGCAGGGTGGCAAAACCATCCAAATTTTTCTTGAGGAGGAACTTGACAAAATCAACCTCTAGGTTTCCAACAACAGCAGCAATAACAGTCAGCTCTAGCTGAGCGAAAACCAGGTTTGGAAGAAATTCTTTCAAAATTTATTCAGGTAGCTGATGTTCGTATTTCTGCAGTGGAGACCTTTACTCGAAACACTGAAGCTTCCATTCATAACTTGGAGAAACAAGTAAGACAATTGGTAAAGGTAATCTCTGAGAGACAACCAGGTACTCTGCCAAACAATACAGAGATTAAACCCAGAGAGCACGTCGAGGCAATTACACTCCAGAGTGGTCGAGAACTTCCTAAGGTACCTGATATTGTTAAAAATACGTCTTCTAAAATATCTTTGTAGGTATCCACTAAGACGATTCCATTTGAGGAAGAGAAGGAAAAGACTCCTTAGCCGCCAGAAACCAAAGTTAAAGAGCCAGTACCATAGTACAAGCCAAGAATTCCATATCGAGCTAGGCTGAAGAAAGAGTATACAGATGCACAATTCGGTAAATTTCTCGATCTTTTTAAACAATTACATATTAACATTCCTTTTGTCGACTTTGTCACAGATGCCCAAGTACTCGATTTTCTGAAGGAATTGCTCTCCAATAAGCGCAAACTAGAAGAAATATCCACTGTTTCTCTGAGTGAGGAGTGTTCTGCTATTCTACAAAATAAGATGCCATAAAAGCTACAGGATCAAGGGAGTTTTACTATTCCCTACTCTTTTGGTAATTTAGTGTGTGAGAAAGCTTTAACTAATTTAGGAGTAAGTATTAATCTGATGCCATATAAGATGTTTAAACAGATAGGGTTAGGTGAACCATTGCCTACTAGGATGAGTTTGCAATTAGCTGATAGATCTGTTAGGTTGCTTAGAGGTAAGATTGAGGATGTTTTGGTGCGAGTAGATAAATTTATATTTCCTGTTGATTTTATTATATTGGATAGGGATGAATATGATGAGGTACCACTAATTTTAAGTCGTCCAGTTTTAGCCACTGCTAGGGCTATTATTGATGTTAGTGACAATAAGTTGGCTTTGAGAGTTGGTGAGGAAGAAGTCACTTTTCTGATTTTAAAATCCTTGTGTCACTCTATAAGTCAGGATGACCAGTGCTAGTTTGTTAGTTCATTTCAGCCATCATTTTCTACTTGTTTACAGGAATTAATATTTACAGATCCACTGGAGCGCTGTTTGGTACAAAGGAAACAACCTCAGGTCGTGTGGAGGAAGTTTGGGCGAGTTTAGGGTGTTTTGGATGAGTTTCGGGTGAGAAAATGAGAGAAAACGCGGGTTCTGTCCTTAAAACAGCAGCTGGGCACGCCATGGCATGGGTCGTGCCCCAGCCCAATTTTTGGAGAAGAGCACGCCCTGGGCACGAGGTCATGCTGCAGGTCGTGCCCCACTGCTGGGCAGATTTTTCTGCCCTGTTTCGATCGTTTCCGATCCCCTTCGGTTCCTATCATACATAGAATTATCCATACATGTCTTACAACCTAATTACTATCTTTTCTCACTCAATTTACATCCAATAACATAGAATTTAACATCCTTCACTCTCAACATTCATCATTTCATAACTAATTTCTTAAGTTTTCCCTAACTGGACTTCTATTCATTCTAACATTAATTCGTTTTAGGATTGAGCAGATTTTCGGGGCGTTACAACTTGGACTTAGGAGTGCTCCAACAGATGAGGCTCGTCGAGAGAGTTCAGATTGACAGCACCTGGCAGATCCGATTGAGGAGGGATGATGAGGAGGAGCACCCTCAGCCAGAGAAGGAGCAGCCAGTAGAGGAGGAGGAGCAGCCCGCTGAGGCGCCAATTGAGGCACCAGTCCCACCATCGCTATATTACCCTGGTCAGCAATTTCAGTTTGACCAGATGAGCACTACTTCAGCCGCTATGGAGCAGTGGCAGATTGTTATGGATCATCGGCAACTTGATATGCAGCGGATGCAGACTGCTATGGCGCAGCGGCTGATTGATATACGCAGGGAGAAGTGGGAATAGTCAACACACATACCAGCACTGGAGCACAGAGCGGAGCAGCTGTTCCAACATTATCAGATCCAGCCAGCTCCTTACATCCCTCCACTAGAGCCCGACGATACTATGAGCCGCATTGGCCGTACTATCCTCCACTGCCTCAGAGGAACGATGACATGCTAGATGATGACATTCCAGGAGATGACTAATGCCTATGACTTAGGATTTGATTTCTTTTCCTTTTTATTATTATTTTATTTTCTTTTATGTTCTTTTATTTCATTTTGTTTTTCTTTTCTTTTCTCTTATTATTATTTTTATTTTTTTTATTTCCTTTTTATTTGTATTTTTCTTTTCAGGGACTCTTATACTGAATTGCATATTTACTGTTAATTCTGTTCAGTACTTTCTCTTACAGTCGACGAGTCAAGCATTAGGCGTCTTCTGAAAAACATCTCACAACATAGCCTTCATGGAAGTTTCTATCATTTTTCATTTTTACTCACCCTTTATTTCATCTCTATTTTTATACATTGAAGACAATGTATTGTTCTAAAAGTGTGGTGATGGGGATTCATATCATGAAAAATCTAGTGTGTGTTAATTGAATATTTAGCAATTTTTAGTTTCTAGCTAGTGATGAGTTTATGTAGTCGAGTGCATCGATTCAACTACATAAACATAACTAGTAATGACCTTTAGAAAAATATGTGATCTTTTGATTTAAATAACTAGGCATTTTTGTACTCTTAGTCGTATCCCCAGTTTAAGCAGGTTAAACTAATTTTGGGTGAGTTTTGCCTTTTATCTTACAACTGTTTACAATTAATAACACATTTACTGTCTTGCAAATATTTGTGGCTAATGTAAGATTTTTCAAACTTACTAACAGTGTGCAATTAGATTTGAGGTATGATTTTGTTATGCTTTGAAATGTGCCCTTACTCGATTGAACCTAAACTCGTAAGCAACAAAAAAAATTGAATTTTGACCGTTGAAATTTCTTTAGTTAAGACTCTACTCTTTTATATGGTATTTAAGATATGAGTATGCAAAACACCTTTATTGTGATTTTATTGAGTAACAGGGAACAACCACCAAAAGTAGGTGGTCTTTGCGTAAAAAGAGAGAGCTCGTAATGGAGAAAACCGAGTAAGAATGTTGTGGAGAAAATGAGTTTGTAGCAATCTAGTAAGTGGAAAAATCGAGATGGAGCATAAAACACACTCGAATGTTGAAAAATCTAACTAACCAACTTTGTCTCTAATTGCTTTATTCTTTTTGTTGGGATTTATTGCACTGTGTTTTCATTAATGTATAAGTAAGATTAGTTGTCAACAGTTGTTTAATAGGTGTTGAAACTTACTTGGAAGTGGTTTACACACACACACGGGATCGTCTTTGAGTTCAATTCTGTATTGGTTGTTTAGTCAAAATATTTGTGTTTAGCTTTTGGTCATTATTGGTTATGCATTGTCTTTGAGTTTATGCTTCTTGATTATATCTGAGACGGCGTAGGAACTACATTGCTAAAGAAACTTTTGCTTGTTTTCTTATTCTTTGAGTATAATTTTTGATTATTTTCTTGAGGACAAACAAAGGCTTAAGTGTGGTGATGTTTGATAAATGTCATTTTATACATATATTCTATATATATATATATATATATATATATATATATATATATATATATATTTACGGCATTTCTCTGGTTTTTAGATTAAATTCGGCAAGATATCTGCATAATTTTCATAATTTTTCATATCTTCAGGTCACTCACGGATTTTGGAGCAAAAAAGGCAAAATGTGGATCAAAACAGAGCAAAAACCGGGAAGAAATGCAACACCTACAGTTTTGAACAACCATCAGAACGACCAACTGGCCGTTCCACTCAGTGTTCATAACCAAAACGACCACGAGAATGGGCACCATGGCCATTCCTATAACAGTTTCCAACGTTGAGGCTCTAAACGACCTTAAGAACGGGCTCCTAGACGTTCCCATGACCGTTCTCAACTTACGGGGTGCACAAAAAACCCTAGTATTTAAAGGATTTTAAGAGGAAAATATGGGGTTACGCAGATTTCAGAGCTTAGGTCACCAAAAGACTCAATTGGAGAGCAAATAGGAGCAGAAATTCACGCCAGAGGACAACCAATCCGTAGTCGCAATTCCTGCAGTAGGATGGAATTGGCGAGAAGGTGGGCCACATTAACCGGGTAGTTCCGGTCCATATTATAAAGGCACAGTAGATCCTTCATGGTAACATTGCCTGTGGTTTCCTTCCGCTGGTACATGGTGATGGTGATGACCCTATGCATGTACTTCAGGGCATTGGAGTAGATCTGAGATGCTTTTGATCGGCTCAGATTATAGCCGGTTCTGCCAGTAAGCTCCTCCAGTAGGCTGCCATTCAAACTCCAGCTGGGAATGTAATCGGTTGCTCGTCAAAAGCATTACTCGCGGTGAAGTCCTCGGCGTAGATCCTCATATTAAAGGGGAAATCGTACATAGGCAGTTACTCTGTCCCGCTGGCCCGGAACCTGACAAAGAGAGCGTCATTATTTCATTCATCATTGAGGAGGACCACAATGAACGACACCAGAAACTCAAGCATAAACTCCTTAAAGGCTGGACTGTCGATCGCAATGAAGTTACCCCAACTGTCGGCACTAATCATCCTCATCACCTCATCGCAGAGCCCAAACAACTAGAGGGTCTCCTCGTCTGGTAAATGAATGGTGGCAAACAACTTGTCCCTTATCTTGTTAATTTGATCCTGTCTGTACGGATGATTTGGCATTAGACATTTGTAACCAAAGACAACAATTGGAATCAGTAAAAACAACCAATCAGTTAGAGTATGACAATAGTGTAGCAATTTAACCAAGAAACCCAAATAATAAAATCACACATTTTCATGGTATTATAGCCCAATAGCAGTTCTAAGCAAAACCAAAGACAAAGTTCTCTATGGGCATTCTCTAACAATCACTCAAATCCACAAATCCCTACAAATTTATCAAATAAGAATGTCAACAATGCACAAGTATCTTCACTTTCACACTTTTTAACATAACTAACATCTAACATTGAGCATAAAGTTCCTTAGAGCTGCAATTATCATAAGGAAACTGTTATAACTCATGCATTCTTTCATAACAAAGCTGGAATGAAGTGCAATTTGTTCACCTAGAGCATCCTTAAGCATACTTATAACTTAATTAACCACTAAGCTAAACAAATCTCAAGAAGAACTAAAGGAAAAACCCTAACAAATTTGGCAAAGCTTGATTCCACCAATGGAAATCACAAATAAAGAAAAATAACAGTTCTCAATTATGAAAATTAACATTATTCAACACGAACAACTCAAAAGTGACCTCAAAATCCAAAAACCTAACGTTCTTACCCAAGTAACTCATCAAACCAAGCACATAAGAAAAGACTGTGAAAAGGAAAGGGAAACGAAGTTCAA